>APFE030830834.1:55638-98795 GCA_000404065.3 Pinus taeda
GAGGAAGAAGATGAGCAATCTGAAGAGGAAGGAGACAAAGGAAAAGAAGCCGAGCAGTCCGAGTAGGAGAAGGGAATGGAACAGCAGGAAGGTAGCCCATTACAAGACCCATTAGGGGAAGATGAATTGGCCAAAGTTTTGGCAAATATGGGCGAATATGGCCAACTTTCTAGTCCATCAGACCTCCATGCTGGAGAGAAACCCCAGGAGAAATATGCACTCGAGGAATAACATGAGGCATAAGTAGAAAATCTACCTGTTCATGATGAGAAGATGTCAAAAAATGCTGAGCATGAACAATCCGTTCCTAATCAGAAGGCACCAGAAGAAAGTCCAAAGGAAATAAGGGCATACTATGAAATAGCCCAAGAAATAAAAGAGACAATTAGGGTTATTTCCCCGGAACAGCCACCCCAAGAAGAAAATCAGGAAGCTAGCCGCAGTCCAGACCACAGTAAATAGCCTGTTGTTCCTTCTTAAGAAATGGCAGAAATAAGGGAATTGCGAAAGTAACAACAGAGATTATTGAACACAATAGTCCAGCTTCACCAGCAGATTAGGATTCTAAAGGCAAGGCAAAGGGTAAAAGGGACTTTAGGAAGGAAAAGTCTGACCACGCCAGCGAAACCCGTTAAGGGAAAGGGGCAGAGGACCAAAATCCATCCTGCTGTTCGAAACCCCGTCAAAAGCCAAGATGTTGTTCCAAATGATGCTGAAACAGACTATTGTTCCAATTGAAAAGGAACAACAATGGGCTGATGTTCAATTTAAAATAGAAATGGATGAAATGATGACCTGTGATAAGGAAATTCAGACGGAGACACCACTTTCAGGAGTAATAAGGGTTTTGAACTCGAAGCAGCACAATAGGAAAGTTCAGGTAAAGCTCTCGACCTCCACTGCTGCATGGAAAAAGGATCCAAAAACAATAACCCTCCAAAAGGGTTTGAAGCAAGCTCAGCAAGAAGCGGAAAAGCTTAGGGAGCAAACGGTCCCCTGAGAAAAATATGAAGAACTACAGCAGCAGCTAAGGAACGTCAACTTATCTGAAAGCCAGGCCTTCGAAGGGTGGTAGAAGGAACAAGAGAAAGTTTCCAAGGTAACTCATAGGTTAGATATAGTTATCAAATAGATGGATACCTTGTGTTCTATATACAATGACGTCCTAACATGTAGAGCCCTTGCTAAGAACTATGCCTTGTTTTTAATGGAAAGGTATTTGCAATTGAAAATAAAGGCTGTTAGGTGCTCCCATACAAATTAATACCATAGATGATTTCATAAACTGCTGTAAACACTACGGGGTAAAATTGCAGAGACTATTGTGTGAATTTTACTTGCATAACCTTGTACTAGAACAGGAGACCGAGCTGAACCCTGGCCCTTCTGTTGGGGACATTCAATTACATGCATTTATTTCATTTGCAGTTAATCAAATTAAATGGCTCAAAGCCTATAACACTTTTCAAAGACAAGAAAACGGATTAGATCTATGGATAAGAGTTGAGCCTGGGGACCCAGCATAGTTATGGAGCAAACATAGAAACCTCATGAAGACTCCAGGAGTGATTGAAGCATTAGGACCCATGCATGAGGCAATCATTCGGCACATACTAGAATACTTTTCCTCTATCAAAGGTCATGCCATTGATGCAACTAAATTTCGATATCGAATATCTAATCCGAATATCGAGCTCAGAGAACCATTTAAGTATGAGAATTTTAAACTAGCTGCCAACCGTTTTGCCCTCTATGGCAAAATTGTTTTGAGGACAGGGCCATCCTGGTTAGGATATAGGTTCCAGATTCCAATCATTTGGAATCCTGCACCCGGATACCAAGCCTTGTATGAGATGCTTGAGGGTCAAACATGCCATTTCTTTGACTACCTAGTTTCACATCACGGTTGTAGGCCTTCACATGAGATTCCATCTCCAGTCTACTCACTCACTGCCTTACATTTCAACTACAATGTTTTCATGAGGCCATGAAAAAGGGTAAGCACGGGGGTGTGTGGAGTATCAAAGAAGGTATGTTTTGATGGTTATTTCAGTATCTTTTCATTAGGACTTATAATCCTTTTTGCATCATGAACTTAGAAAATGATAAAGAATTATAACAAAACATGTGAGATTAATATAGAATGCTGACAATTCTCGTTTCCATGTACAGGAGGGAGGAAAAATGAATAGTGGTCATTCTAAAGGAAAATAGAAAGATGGGTTAACTGTTGTCCCTTCGACGGGAGACTGCATGCAAACCAGATCAAAACGGACTAGCCCGGGAAAGGAAGCAGAGATATCAGCTTGGCGCAGAAAAGAGAAGAAGTGACTTAGGATTAACGGTTCTGCGAATCCCTCAGGATCCTTGATCCAGAGGGATCGTTGTTTTATCTATTTATGCATATAGATATCTCTGTTGTCACCCTTATATAAGGGGCAACATTGTTAGCTAAAAGCGTGGTTATGCTCTTATGTAATTTCGTTTAAAAAGATCAAAATTGTGATCATTATGTCCTGTTAAGACTTACTCTACTGTAATTTTATTTAATGCATTAATACAGACTTGGTTACTCTTTTATTTTTGAGCCTGGAATAACCTCAAGCGGTGTACCCCTGGAGGCTAAGGGCCTGACCCTGGAGGACACTTGCTCTTCTACCATTACACGTGGTTTCTGTTTGGTTTTCTTATCAACGCGATCTGGTAATTTGACGTGTTTTATAAAGTTTATGTCACATGCTTTGTCGTGTTTAATCCATCAACGTTCTTGAAAACAAAAGTGTTGTATTGATGTTGCATCATATTACTATTCCTTTAGGTGTTGATATAATACGGTTAGTTTCTACATGATAGTGGTGTTCCATTACAGAGTTTTTTGTTATGCGATTATGCCTTAACATTACAGAATTCATCTTGGAATCTCTGATTATATGTGATTATCGGATTCTCGAATATTATTGTTCCATCTTGAGATGCAATCATATGCTTTCTAATTAGAGTGACAACTGAATCATATTGAGCATGTTGTGTTAATATGGTTTTTAGTGTTGTTCCATCATGTATCCGTAGGGAGTGTTGTTCCATTTGTGTGTACATCTTGAAGAATGGAATATTGATGTTTGGTTATGACTAATGCATGTGATTTAATAGATTCACAGCTTGTTAGACTTAGTTACTGCTCTATTCCTTGATTGTTGTTCCATTCCCGCATTACTGTTCCATTTCTGAATTGATGTTCTATTTCTGAATTGCTGTTCCATTTCAGAATTGTTGTTTTATTTCAAGGTTGTTGTTCCATTTCATTGCTGTTCGATTTATCTGCCGTTCCATTTCTTGTTATTTGTTATTTTGGTGTGAAATACGATCTCAGGCTATAGTGAGCACTGGCATCTACTGCCCGGCTCCCAGACCCCTAATCTGTTCTCTGATTTCTTTTCCATCAGTTTCTAAAGGGATGGGTTATTGCTACCGAACCCTTGACTGATACATTGCTTAATATCTGAATGTGTGATTTATCCTTTTGAAGTAGTTCAGTTGTAGACACGCATCCATTAACTTTTGTATTTTCAAACAACTGTACTACAAGCATTACTTTGGCAAATGCTAAGCCTCAGACTAAGGCACTCTTTGAAATAGCAAAACGTTCCCGGATTGACATATTAATGTGAGGTAACTAGAGGTGAAAGAGACCCTTTTTATAGCTCCACATAGACCAGGAAGGATGAGTAGGGGATCCCTAAGAGGGTATGGTTGTGGTTTGGTTGGGGTTGTAGTATGCATGGGATGACCCTTGCATGCCCTACTGGTATGGTCTAGGCCCATGAGGTCTCCTTTGGTTAATGTAGCAAAGCTGCTCAATGACCCCTTCAGCTCATTGATATACAACTTTCAGTCTGGGTAAATAAGGGAACTTGTTTGTTGAGTGGTTTTCTTCACAGACCGAGCAAATTTCAATAGAATTCAATGGACATTCAATCCTTGGATGCCTCCTAGTGCATCTAGGACAAAAATTGGCTAAGAATGTCTCTGGTTCCTCCTGCTTCCTGTTAATGTTCATGGTGTCCATTTGCAAGGAAAGTGTTTGCAACATCTCTCTTTTGAAATCTTCCATCATGTTCCCAATTTCACCCTTGATGGATGAGTTGGAAGATGATGAACTGGCCATAGGTTAACTACCGCTACCCTTTTTCTTAGTTGCCCTAGAATTATTTCTAAGGATAGTCTTGATATCCTTATAGGGTAATTGTTAGATATCTCCTCCTACTGACAAATGTAAGCTATCCAGAAGATCTTCTCTTTCTCCCCTAAGTAGGACCAACTTTAGTGACTCAGGGTAAAGTGTGCACCTAGCCCTTTTGTAACTAAGTTGAAACATTTCTTCGTAATCATCTAAGGATTCATCATTGCCTATGGTCATCATGAAAATTTCTTATTTAGTATTCTTTGACCGACAGTAGTCCCGATATTTGTTGTTAAAGGTCTGCTATATTTGAGCCCAAGTTGTGATGGTATATCCAAGTAAACCCATGAACCAGAGCAATACTGCATCCTTGAGGGTAGAGGGAAATAGTTTTAAGTTTTTCTCATCATCTGTATAGCCATAGGTTTGGCATATAACAACAAACTCAAACAAGAAAGTGCTAGGGTCCTCTATGGTCAGGCCATGGAAATGAGGTAGGGTGGAGGGGCTTATATTTTTCATCTTAGTGTCCCCATTGGTTTCCTTGATGGAAAAGGCACCCTCAACTCTCTCTCTATTCACTCTGTCATTTTGATTTTCAGCCATTGGTTTAGTGGGAATTGGTTCCTCTTCTTCTTCTTCTTCTTCCCCTGTAGGTTCTTCAAATATGTCAGGTTTCTCACCTAAGGGTTCATCCAGTTCACAACCACCGAAGAAGAGAGAAGGTTGGATGTTGGATGCAGTGGGGGCATTTGGCAAAGATTTCTCTAAGTTTTCCCTATTCCTACGAGGCATGAAAGGAAATATTTTTGGTTTGGTTTTGTATTTTTTTCAAACTTGGAAAGTACTTGTAGAATTGAAATTGCTGATTGAATGAAGATTACGGATAAAATGATAAAGCTACTTGTTGAGTTGAAATCTTACTTGCAAAAATGGAAAGGAAAGAAGACAATGCAAAATGAAAGAAATGAAACAACTAGATTACTTTTGCAAAAATAAACTAATCGTAGAATATTGAAGACAAGAAATAGAAGAAAAGAAAGCAGTAATCACATTCTACTTAGACACCTCCTTGACAATGGTGCCAAAACGTGATGAGCGCTAGTATTGCAGCAAGGATTCTACAACTCTTGGGCTACTATCTTTACTTATCAACCTGGGGTTCGTACAAACTTGTAGGTGATAGTGTTGTATGCACAAGTAAAAGTGATGGTTCTATTTGTTGTCATTGTTCAGCTAGTGAGAGACCACTGGGATCCCAAGCCAGACTTCTCTGGAGTCGTAAGAAGCTTGATTCTTTGATAGAAGAAAGGTAAATCTACTCTAAGATATTTACCCTATTGCAGTAATGGAGAAGGCCAACATGTAATGTTAAACCACACTATACCCTAATTAACCATTTAAGAAGCTATGTTAAGCGAAAATGATAAGTCAACATAAAACAAATCCTACTATCTAAGTTGTAGAAGTAAGAAGCATGAGACAATACTAATGTGCAAGTAAAGAAAATAAACTAAATCTATTTTCACTTTTTTGGTCTTTTTATGCAAGATCAAGTATGCAAACTAATTGCTCTTATGGATGTGACAGGTGGATTAAGGTTGTTTTAGGATGGCTAGAAGGTTGATGAAGTGTTTGGATGGTGTGGAGGGTCCCTAAGAGTATTTTTGTTACTTCCTAGAGGCTTTCCATAATTTAGCCTCAAAACAGGCCGTTTCAGGAAAACCTACATGATGTACAAGAAACCTACAAGATGATCCTATAGGAATTACAAGAAACCTATAAGATACAACCAAGAGCTAACTGTGAGGTGTTGGAGGTGATGGGAGGCTTAGGAAAGGTGTTTGATGGGTGGAATGGAGTCTTAGAAGGTATAGGATCATTCAGGAGTCAATATCCAAGATGATAGATGGCTAGATTCGCTCAATGTGTTTGGGAGAATTTTAATGAAAAATGATGAAAAACTAGTGAGGGTGATCATGAAAAAAGGGGATGGCTAAGATAGATGAAGTGGAAAGTGGCTACTGGCTATGAAGTCTTAGTCTCCTCCTAAAGCACCTACTCTGCATAAAACATGTGTGTCCTCCAAAAAGCTATGCAACAAGATACATTTTCATAAACTAGAAAACTAGAATTAATTAGTCAACTGCCTATACTATGCATGAACTAAGTTGCTAAAAGGAATGAAGCATGAGTGAGATCTACTATGGAAATGGAGATGAAAAATATGACAATGAAATATACCTTGAAACATTAACCAAATACTAAATTAAAGACAACAAACTCCAAACCTCATAAAATAACTAGAAATCTATGTTTTTGGGGCTTCTTAAGGGTCCCTTCCTCACGACATGGTCCCAGAGGGAGGAACTGAGTCTGAGTCACCTTATGACAACCTTGTCATGACCCTTTTTCTCCTTGCTAACCTGCTACTTGAAAGAAGGCACAAATGGAAGAAAAGTATCACACAACCAATCTAATCTACATTACTTGTAATGGAAATGCATCTAATAAGCAAACTAACAATTAAGCTATGAATCTACACTAAAAATACATGTACAATCAGGAGGAGCCTTGGCTGATAGGGTTGGGCCCTAACCCAAGAGCTTCAGTCCTCTGAGTTAACTCAGTGTTGGCTCAAAACAAAACTCATTCTTATTACCAAAAGAACAAATTACATCAAAAGAACTATCACAAGTTTTGTAGCTGAACAATAGAGTAGAGTTTTACAATAAAAAATGTGAATCCTACTGAGGTCCTAGGCCTCTCTACTTCCTTAAGATTAGGGAGCCTCGAATCCCAAACTCGATATAAACTGGTTCTTTATCTCTCACTTGCTCGACTGCCTTCTAGTTCTCGTGATTTGGTTGTTTTCATTCAGAGATGATGTGATGGATGGAGGAATATTTTCATGGAGGAGTAGTAAATGAGGAGGATTAACATCCTGTAATCCCTATCCCTTATCCCAATCGAGTTTTGTCCTTGGTCTTTGCAAAAATTCCTTCATTTTCTCCCTTAATCCTACATTCAATGCATATTATACCACAAAGCATAATATCCAACTCTAACTCACCTCATAAACAAAATATTATAAAAAACATGTAATAAGTTATGAGAAAAGTTGGTTTGACTAAGCTAGGAGGTGAATTAAGGCTCATATAATTACCCAATAATGAGGCTCATCAGAGGGACTGAGTAGCCCAAGTGTCCACTTGTGTTACTAAACCTAACAGTCAGTGTAGGTGTCATATAAACACAGTTAGGATTTAAACTTACACTGGTAGGGGTATATGAGGAGGGCACAATCCCTGGCTAATATGGGGGGACTCAGATGTTAATCAACTCTTGGTATGATGGTGTGTTCTTTATAATATGGTCTAATGTGTTGGTTAGCATCCTATTTGCCTCAAACTGGCTTGGACCATAGAATTCACTGCTTGTCACCCCTCCTTCGCTTTCCAACACTTATTGAACCTTTCTTGCCTTCCTCTCTTGCCTTGCCAATTACTTTTGATGTTCCTTGTCTTCCCTTGCTTTTTGTCTTTCCAACCTTTCCTTTGATCGAGCTTCTGTCGTTGTAATCCTCGAAACTCTCTTATCCTTGGCCAACTCTTTCTTTCTCTTTTTGGTTTCTTGAATTTCATTTTTTTTTATGTTCAGAATCAAGCAATAATTTCATATAATATTCAGATGTGAGAAACTGCGAACTCCTCCCCAAATTATGGCAATCTACAGTTGAGTTCCTTGACAAGGCCTTCACTTTCTCTACTAGTAACTTTAGGAATGCACCAAGTATTCTCTGATTTTTATCCCATGGTCCCCAGGATATGACATTCAGCTTTTAACCTTTGGTACAACTGATTCGCCCCCATTGTTGGCTTCTTCAGGTACTTCATGTTGAATAGGCTCCTCTTCCAGTGGACCATTTTCCACAAAATAATGAACAAGTTCGGTGTTCAAATCTGATGGTTGTGAAGGCATTTCCTTACTTTTCTCATAGGTGGTAGACACATTATGTGTGTTGATATTCATCATGGCCTCTTCCAACCATGATGGTGGGATTATCTAGATTGGCATGTTCAATTTCTCATTGTTTAATCCTGTTGCATTATCATTTGAAATCAAGTTTTCATTTTCATTCGCTTCATCAACTGTCTCATATGGAATATCACATTCATAATTGGGAGGTGGTTTAGTGGGTGTGACAACGTCCATGATATTGACAGTTGGTTCATGACTGAACCATGTCTCACTCACATGTTCATCATCATCACCGCATAGGTGCCCTTAATAAAGGGACAATATACCTTCAGCAACAACAACATCTTCTCAGGCATCAACATGGTCTTGTAAGTTATCTGCTTCTTAGCCTTCAACATAGAATGCTTGGCTACAACCAGTATCATTCATAAGAGCATCAACATTAAGTGGGCATATACCAGTCCTCCTAAATCTAGCCTTGATATTAGAAGGTGTGATAGCCCTTTTAAATTCTTTAATTGCAAGCTCACCTAGCTCAAACCTCTTTACTTCCACCCTTGGATTATTTTCCATGCACGAAGCTCGCTCGACCATAAAATAATTCTTGAAAGGCCCAAACACGCTGACATCAAGGGGTTGGAATCTATGAGTGGTATGAGTCGGCAATGCTAACAGTTCAATGCCAAAATTGTTGACCTCCTCAATTTTCTACACAACCATGCAGTTTCCATGGCCATCTAAAATAAGTAGGTGCTTGTTTTCAAGTGAGACACCACTTGGTACAGATGCAAAAAAGTGACAAAGCCAATCGAGGAATAGTTCCTTTGGCATCCATGCATGGCGATTTGCTTCCATGCATGCACCTAGTTCATAGTTATGTATATATATTTTTAGTTTTGTTTTACCTATGAATAGATAAAATCCTGGGATTGAAGAACTAATTTCATTGACATAAGAAAGAATAGTGATCCACTCCATTCTCTTAGGCACAGTTTTGTACCCTCTCTTGGAAGTTACTTGCATATTGCAATTCCTTCCTACCTTTAAGCTAGTTTCATAACAGTTCCATATATGGTCTGGGGCATATGAGTGTTGCTCATATGCTACAGAAAGAGTGTTATAGAACTTGGAAACAATTGCAAGGCATATATTTAAAGCCTTGTGTCTATCAAGGCCCTCATTCGTACGTATCACAAGGTCTATATGCCTTTTTTAAATCCACTCTTGCATGATTTACCAGGAAACCCATATTTGAAGGGGTTTGGCCTCCTGTGACAGATTTGAGCTACTATGTATTTAAGTTGTATAAGCTCTAAGTCATGTCCGAATTGGGCCATCTCCTTACACCAGTCAACCACCTTGGTGTGCTCCTCTTCAGTCATAATTGTAACAGGTCCTCTACGCTTTGTATTAGTCAACCCATTTATCCAATAATGTATGTTAGAGGTAGCACTACCATGTTTTCTCAGAGGCATGGGTTGAGTGTACCTTAAACTCAATCTCATCAATTGCAACTAGCATGTCTTACTTTGTCCAGCCTCTGATGGCACTGATTTTCTTTGTTCAACTTGCACCTTGCACTTTGGTTGAAGGCGACTCTGTGGTTGATGGTGGGATAACATGATCTTCCACCATAGTGTCATTTTCAACACCATTACTAGGCACATTAGGAGCATTCACATCACCCCCCTATCCTCATCCGATGAACTAGATCATAGTTGCACCCCCCTCGCCCCTCGCCTCCTCTTGTTCCTTATACGATCTACAATAAAAATTGTCGGCATGGCTGTGAAAATCTGCAGAGTTACCATAAAATTATGATTTAAAAAAACTATATTAGAAAACAAGGCAATTCATTGGCCTTTGTAATCAATGAGCAACAACAATTACTTCTTTATCTATATATTTTAATTGAATACATCTCGGATCTGAAACTCATCATTGGAAGGGTTTTAACTTCTTTATTGATTTTTAGATGATTTTTATGAGTTATTAGGAAGAGATTTTCCTTTTCAATTTTGTAACAGGTTTGACATAACACAGTTTCTTCAACCCACCTAGATTTTTCTATCCTCAAGTCATTGTTCTTGGCACTCATTTTGTTCTTGCCATTCATTTTATTCCTAGTAAGGGTTATCATGTTTCTATTTAAGGGTTCTTAGTTGTAGTCTCTTTATGTAGTTATTCCCTTTCAAATTCTAAAATTCTAAGGTGGAGGTGTTCGTGTACTAGTGTCTCTCCCCTATGTAGTTATTCCCTTTCAAATTATTAGTTCCAGTTCTTTTATTCTTGCAAGTCAAAACCTAAGTCAAATACACATAAGAGGTTTCTTTCCTTTCTGTTCTTGTTCCTACTCTATCTGAATTATTATAACTAAATTATCATAACTATTATAGTTAGGGTTTTTCACACCTAATGGCGCACTATATGCCTTCAATGTTTCCCCCATTGTGGTGTAATTCAACCTCAAATAATATTTGGTCTGGTTCTATTATGACTTATCTTTGTTTCTTAGAATTGATTGGCTCAATAGTTGTTAGATGTGTTCTGATGGTTGGCTTGCTTGATACTTATTTTTATCTTAGATTCACCTAAGGCTCATATCATTTCAGTTTTGTCCTTCTTCACTCATTGTTATACTGTTGGAGGCATCTGATCCCAACGATCACTAACATAGGTAATAATTTATCCTTGTTGTTGACTGCTTAGGGGTAAAAGCTCACACTGATTTTTTTGTCTGCCAATCAACTTTGATTCTTTACAGACTTATTGGTTTTTTGGCAGCATACAACACATATGGAACCCCCTTGAGACTAGAAAATTACCAGTCCAAATAGAGAGTCATAGTCATGGTAAGGCTAGATGGCCTATAATTATTCGACAGGTCCACTGATGCATATTCACATGATCACACTCTGAAACCTTCACTTTAAATTTATGTAGGATCTTGATAGACCTTAACAGAGATAATATAGCATGTTCTCACAACTATTAAAGTTTGGGTTTTCCACACCTAATGGTGCACTATATGCCTTCAATTTTGCCCCCACTGTGGTGTAATTGAACCTCAAATAACATTTGGTTTGGTTCTATTATGCCTTATATCTAGTTCCTAGAATCTATTGCCTCAATATTTGTTAGATGTGTTGCAACGTTTTGTTTTCTTAATACTTATTTTGATTTCAGATTCACCTCATGCACATACCTTTTTAGTTTTGTCATTCTTCCCTCATTGTTATACTATTGGAGGCATTTGATCTGAATGATCATTAATATATGTAAGAAATTATCCTTGCTATTAGCTCTTTAGGGGAAGCAAGTCACACTGAGTTTTCTGTGTGCCATTCAAATTTGGTTTTTTACAGATTTATGGGCTTGTTGGTAGTATACAACACTTAGGGGACCCCCTTGAGACTGGAAAATTTACAGTACAAACAAAGAGGCGTAGTCACGGTAAGGCTAGATGGCCTATAATTATTAGGCATGTCCATTGATGCAAATTCGCATTATAGCACTCTCAAATGTTCACATTAATTTTATGCGGGACATTGAAAGACCTTAATGGATATAATATAGCATGTGCTTACAACTATTACATTTTGTGTTTTCCACACCTAATGGTGCACTATATCCTACAATGTTGCCTCCACTATGGTGTAAATCAACCTCAAATAATATTTGGTTTGGTTCTATCATGCCTTATCTCTGGTTGTTATAATCTATTGGCTCAATAGTTCTTAGATGTGTTGCGATGTTTGGTTTGTTTGATACTTATTTTGATTTTAGATTCACCTAAGGAACATATATTTTCAGGTTTTTCATTCTTCACTCATCCTTACATTGTTGGAGGCATCTGATCTCAATAATGATTATTATAGGTAATAAATTATCCTTTTTGTTGACTACTTAGGGGAAACAACTCACACTGAGTTTTTTGTGTACTAATCAACTTTGATTCTTTGCAGATTTATGGGTTTTTTGGTAGCATACAACACCTAGGGGACCCCCTTGAGACTAGAAAATTACCAGTCCAAATAGAGAGGTGTAGTCATTATAAGGCTAGATGGGCTATAATTATTTGGCAAGTCCACTGATGCAGATTTGCATGAAAACACTCTGAAACCTTCACTTTAAGTTTATGCAAGACCTTGACAGACCTTAACAGAGAAAATTTATCATGTTCTCACAGTTATTATAATTTGGGTTTCCACACCTAATGGTGCACTATATGCCTTCAATGTTGCCCCCACTGTGGTGTAATTCAACCACAAATAATATTTGGTTTGGTTCTATTCTGCCTTATCTTTGGTTCTTAGAATCTATTAGCTCAATAGTTGTTAGATGTGTTGCAATGTTTGGTTTGCTTGATACTTATTTTTATTTCAGATTCACCTAAGGCACATATCTTTTCAGTTTTTTCCTTCATCGCTCATTTTTATATTGTTGGAGGCATCTAATATCAATGATCATTAATAGAGGTAATAATGTATCGTTGTTGTTGACAACTTAGGGGAAACAACTCACAATGAGTTTTATATGTGCCAATCAATTTTGATTCTTTATAGACTTATTGGTTTATTAGAAGTATACAACCCTAGGGGACCCCCTTCAGACTAGAAAATTACTAGTCCAAACAGAGAGGCGTAGTCGTGGTAATGCTAGTTGGCCTATAATTATTAGGTAGGTCCACTGATGTGGATTTGCATGATAGGACTCTGAAACCTTCACTTTAAGTTTATGCAGGACCTTGACACCCCTTAACGGAGATAATATAGCATGTTCTCACAACTATTAGAGTTTGGGTTTTCCACAAATAGTAGTGCACTATTTTCCCTTAATGTTGCCCCCTTATATGCAAAATGTCAGCATGGTCCATAATCAATTGAAAAGAAGTGTGATCTATCAGTTTCTGGTCCAAAATATCCAACTTATCCAGTTTCAGTCTTCTCTAATTGTAATAGGTAGTCCTCTAATTCCTTGTAGTTCTGGTCCCACAATCTTATAATTATCTCGTCTTAATTTGATATTCTAATAGTTAAAAGAGAATTTCTAAACTAGTGGTTCTATTATTCATTTAGAAATGATTCTCTAACGAGACAATGAATCTACCTGACATCAGAAGTTTCTCTTTGAAAGAATAGTCTTTGCTATTATAGTAGTCTGATATTGAATTGCACGTGTTAGATTTGAGGTTACAGTGGCATTGTAATTGGTTTCTAAATCAGTGGGTTTGTTATTCATATAGAAATGCTTCTCGATCTTTTGATCTATTTAAAAAGTGATATTGGCTATAATGGCTTTAATTTACCCTTGTTTCTCAACAAAAATAACATTACTAAACAAAAATGGTAACACTATTCAACAAAAACATACCTGTATGTCTAGAGCAACTGATGATTATAATGAATGTAGCACTGTGCACACACTCCATTTATATGTCTCTAGCAACTGATGAATAGAATGAATGTAATAGTGTGCACACACTCCATTTGTATGTCTCCAAAAACTTATGAATAGAATGAATGTAACCGTGTTTGACCACTGTGATTGTTGTCTCCAATAACTAATGAGTCGAATGAATGTTTGAAATGAAAATTAGTAAGAGTCGATTTTTTATAGTTTTTTGATATAGAATTTAATTGGTAGGGAAGACTAGCATGGATTGCCATCTCCCAAATTCAAATGTGTGGTGTGGATTGATTTGTACAATATCAAATGGGTGATAATCTTTCACAGTTGATCATTGTGCTTCCCTATTTTTAATTCATGAATTGAAAAGGCTGGTGCATTTAATACTTGAATTTAAAGGGTTGGTGTTATTTATTGCATCCTCTAAACTAATTCCTGAATTGAATGTTGTCATTTATTGTCTTCAATAGGTTGAATGTTCAATCACACCGTACATATGACTGACACACATTTCACCTATTCTTGTGCAGGTATTACTGAGCAATGGGATGTGTTGCTCCCGTGGAAATCAGTGGGTGACTGTTTGATAGGTGTACTTCTGAATAGAATTCAACGGAATGTTCCGTAGTGCATTTTGACTTATTTGTTAATTCAAAGCTGGAAGAACTTGGGACATTATGTCTTGTGAACCTGTAATATTAATGTCTGATATTTGACACTTGTTAGCCAAATCAATATGTGAGCTCATTTTGGACTAAGTTATATAACTTATATAACTTAATATAAACTATTTATGTACATCTTTTTAATACTTTATGATTATTTTTTAATAAATGTGTGGGATAGTACCATACTATTAATATTCATCAATATACAACCATAAAAGGCTCTCCCCTTTGGATATGAAGCTAAACTAAACTCAATTTATATTTTGGATATATCTCATTGAAGGCAAGGTATGGACATCTATCTATCAATAATATATTAACCCGATGCAACATTGGAGATTGATTCTTCATTGACAGCATCGGCAATCGTGCCCAAAAGGTGTTTCGCCGTATTGATTCACGGGTTAAGGCAGGATAGAGCGACGATAATTGATTGGCATCATGGAATCTCCTGCCCAAAAGATCCTCCAACGCATCCGTTCGCGGATCAAAGCTGCCATCTATTTATGTCGTGATGTATATGTGACACCATTCACATGAAATTCTGTTTTGACACCAAATGAACGATACGAATTGCTTGTGTTATCATAAGGAATCACATGAAACGTATTGTACCAAATGAGTCACATAGAATTGTTTATGATGCTCCCGTCATCGCAGTTATGTGATGCAGATCATTCCATTTTCATGATGACTTAAATGCCCAAGGCTCATTTATATGAAACTCAGAAAGGCATTCCAGAGCATTCGCTCGAGGATGTGCAAGTAGTCTTCCATCTGAATATCTGAAATGATCACTTTGAAGGCTCTAAATACCGCTTTAAACTCTTCAGGGTTTGGGCTATGCAAGTCCTGGAATTCTGTGTTTGCGATAATTCTAGCAGGCACAAGAATATGTGAGAAAGTTTTTTGTTGTTTTATCTTTATGGGCAGGATTCAAATGGGCAGAATTGGAAAGAGTATGATTCTTGTCCAAAATCAGTGGTTTAGGGTATGAATTGGGAGCAAGAATTGGAAAGAGTATGATTGTTGTCCAAAACCAGTGGTTTAGGGTATGAATTGGGAGCAAGATCATCCTGAAGTTGTTCGTACAATAACCAGGCATGTGTAGTACTGCACTTGTATTTGGTTTTCCTCTACCACTCGTTGGAATGCACAAGTTCGCAACGTCCATAGTTCTTGTTTCAGAGTTGTTAAATAACATAAAACTATTATTCCAGCGGACTACTCGCAACTCGCTTTTCATAACCTCCATTTGGATGCTTTGTTGCAGTCATGTATGTATAGTTTATCAAGGTATACGAATCGGGATTCTGCTCTTCCAATACAACACTTTGTCAAGAACTAGGCTCACAGGTCCTCGTTTTTCATGAAATCCATTTTCATGCTTCGTTGCAGGTTTTTATATAGTTTCTGGCGGTCTACAAATCTGGACTATTCTCTTCCAATACAACACATTGTGAAGAATGTACCGATCTGTCAACAAAATATCAGCACTTAACTTTGTAAATGTTAGGTTATTTGCATTTTTATTTATAGTATATTTTGCATAATAATAATTTGTGATTTGTTTTACTCGATAGCAAATTTTACATGTAACTTCTTGAGACTCTTTCATAAGACTTTTTAGATGGAGATATTTCTTTGGTACCTGACTTACTTAAAACTTCTTTCACAACATTTTTTAGATGGAGGTATTTCTTTGGTACTTTCGATCACGTAAACGAAGTAGAAAATAAAATTGAATTTTGACGTCGATCAATTGGAGTGAGATAAGCTTATTTGGGTTTGTTCTAGTGTATTTAACTTCGTAAAAATATGATATTTAATGAGTAGAGTCATTAGG
Organism: Pinus taeda; assembly: GCA_000404065.3. Classification (NCBI taxonomy): domain Eukaryota; kingdom Viridiplantae; phylum Streptophyta; class Pinopsida; order Pinales; family Pinaceae; genus Pinus; species Pinus taeda. The sequence continues at coordinate 71,723 of APFE030830834.1, forward strand.
CACTTTCTAGTTTAGTAGGGAAAATATATTACTCTAATGTAAACCTAAATAATATAAATATTTTGATTTTGTTAAAAATAAAACAAAATTAAAAAATTGTATAATTTTAATGTCATGTTAAACATTTTAATTGAGATTTACAAACTCCAAATTTTAATAATTAGCATTACCTATGTGGTTTGTATGTAGTCACCTGTAATTTCGGTGGAAGGCTAGAGGTTATTTGAATAGTATTCACAAAAGTGTAATTCTTATTTTAATTTCTTTGGTAGGTAAATATACCAAATATTTCAGTCAACATTAAATTTATAATTTGAATGTGAGTTTGAATGTTTTAAATAGGTTGTTTCAATAAAAATTAAAGTTATATTATTTAATAATAATAAAAATAAATAGTAATATTGGTAAAAAATATTTTTAAATTTTAAATTGTATATAAAATATTTAATTATATAATTAAATATTTTAAATTAATTTTTATTTTTATTAGATTTTAATTAAAATTATATATAAAAATATATTTAGAAAGAAAACATATAGAATATTAAAATTATATTATAAAAACTCTAATTTATGGAAAAAATTGCTATAATAATTTAAGTATCGGCAAGCACCAAGATATTGCCAATGAGTAACTGAAATATACAATAAACATATTTATAACCGGATTCTATTGGCAAAAACTAATATAAAACCCATATTTATAAACTAGATATTCTATTGGTAAAAACTAAGAGCTACAAACCTATAAGACCAATTGTTGACCTAAACATTGAGGAAGCCAAATAATTAAATATATATAATAATTTCCAAAAATATTAAGTAAAATCAATACATTAAAAAATAAATCATTTATATAAAAAATTTAATCTTTAAAAATAACTATAAAATTTTAAAATTTTTTTCCAGAAATATATTAATTATAATTTCATGTTTAAAATTTTTCTCCTCTTATTTCTTGTTTAAAGAATACATTTAATTACAATTTCTTGCTCTAATTAAACATTTCAAAGTAAAATATTGAATTACCAATACATTTAGCTTCAGACCTTGATGCTCAAATTCACCGCTGTACTCCTTGAAATGTATTCTTGGAAATATACAAATTGAACTTATAATCTAGAATCTAGCATAGAGGCTGTATAGACATGATACCGTGTTAAAGTTAACGATAGGTAAGAATTTGCCGCACCATCAAGCATATAAAGACAACATATAAGGTAGAACTTTTTCTTATTTCATTGTTTGCCATACATTTACACAAATATCACATCCCTTATACACAAATATAATTGCGCTTCCAACAAAATATAAAACCTATACACACAAAATATAATTCAACTATAATTACGTTTCCGACAAAAATATAAAATATATACACACCAATATAACATCGCTCACCTCAGTTGACAAATGTACAACATTAAAATAAAAATTCAAGAATGAATAAAAACCTTAACGCAGTGAGGGTGGTAGGGATTTTAACTAACAACCGCAGTGGTCACATACATCGCTTTACCAAGGAAGGTTGGCTTCTCATCGCCGCCATAATCACAGTCACTCACATGTCGTCCTGTTCATCAGAAAGTTTTGAGACATCCTCCGTACTCTCATTCACGATTTCTTCATTATGAACAACCTGTGATCTATTTCTTTCGCTACATTCAGAAGGGTGCCAATGCATGGACTCCTTTAGGTAAGGCCATACGAAAATAATCACAGCAAAGGAAATGAGCATGATACCAACTGCACCTAACAGATAGAAAATAGGCAACCTCCATTCCCATAATTTGTTGCCTCATGTGCTAAGATCTTTTCTCATTGGTGTTGGTATTCTTCCAGCAAGGACTGCACCCATATTTAGTTACAGCAAGGGTTAGAAATCTATAAGTTTCACAGAACATGTGTTTGGGGAGATATCCCATAAAATTGGAACTATACAGAAAAAATTAACATAGTCCTTGCGCAAGGATGACCTAGAAAAATTGAGAGTTTCAAAAAAAAATGAAAGAACACGCAAAAGCATAAAATGTGAGAAATTGGATGGTCTTACACATACCTCCAATCTATACCCAGTGTGGACAATTTGGCTGCTAGCTCGCCTCCACTATAAGAGTAAGCACTGGTTGGGATAATTAGGAATAGTAGTTTAATTGCATTTCCAGGTTTTCACCATCCACGAGGCATTCCCCTCGTTTCACTATCAGCTCGCAGTGAAAATCGATTGAACTCGAGACTATTCATTTGAATCTGAAACTCAAATTGAAACATCTAATGCAAAGCCATCACTGAGAGGAATGTGTAGGTACACAAAACAAAGAGTCGAAGGGTAGGGAAAGTGTATATATGTTCTGAGTGCACCAAGGAGTGGATTTAATATTTCTTATCATGTTTTGGAAGCTTGATACCATTTGCATATTTGTAATTAAAATGTTTTGAAACTGAAAAATAATTAAAACACTTTTAATTTCATTTATTGGATTAGGTATAAGATCAAGAATATTTTAGTATTATTAATTTTAAGGTATTTATAAGTTTTTATTTTATAAAAGTCAAAATTCTTGCTTTTTAATTTCAATATAGCCTAAGCTTATTGGCATATTAGCATAACCACAATCACATTTAAGTAAAAATAATTACCATTATAGATCTTAATTCTTAATGTATGAATGGTAGACCAAGATCTAATTTTTTAAAATACAACATTTTTTTTAAGTATAAAATTTGAGAAAACTTACCTATTTAATATTAAGAAAAAAAATGTTTAAATTTCAATAATTCTTATTTCTCCTAATTAGTTTTTCTTATTGGAGTTGGGCACTTTAATCATTTTCTTAATTGATTTTTTTGATCTGATGGTCTAAATTGAAAAATGACAACAATAACTTAGTTGTATGTCTAAATCACATGTTTAAAGCATACTTAAATTAATTTCTTATAAAAAATGATTAAAAATTTACTATACCTCTTGTTGATAACCACATATATTCATTAGTGAAAAATGTATTTAAAAAAATTATAAAATATATATTCAAAACAGCATTGATTCTAAAACATATGTCTATTTACATTCTTAAACGTATACCTCTTCAACCATTTGCCAAGCGTGTTTAGGGACTGAAAAATATATTTAAAACAAATTATAAAACATATATTCAAACGAGCATTGATTCTGAAAGTTATGTTTATTGACATTCTTAAACTTATGCCTTTTCGACCCTTCGCCAAGTGTTTTTTTCCAGTCCATTAGCTAAACTGAGTGGTTGGCTATACGTTACTAATTCCCTCACTTATTTCATGGTTAACTGGTTGCATTACAAAATGAAAATAAATTTAATTTATTTAATCCACTAAAGAAATTTTAATTTGTTTAAATTTTAATTTCAACGATGCTTTACAAAGATAATTATAAATCGCAGTTATAACGATATATTTGAACGCAAAGAAGTAAGTCATTTACAACATAAATTTGAGATGGCATATTAGATCACGTCGTTTTAGGTTTTTGAAAGATCTAACAGTCAAGACTGTTCAGGACCAAAGTCGAAGTAAGGATGGGATAAAGCCTCGCTGTCTGAAATTTTCTTTGAAGGATCGTATAGAAGCATTTTCTCGATAGAAAAGTCATAGTAAGACATTTTAATATAGTTTGTTTAATATTCTCAATTGACAATATTTATAGAAAAGTCAGAGTAAGACATTTTAGTATAGTTTGTTTAATATTCTCAATTGACAATATTTATAGATTTGAAAAGAGTACTTACATAGAATAAATTTAAGCTACATTCATCTAAATTAGGGATTTTTTTTTATTCTGGATATACATGGATATATATTAAAAATAATTTTAATTTAATATATATTGGTTTATAAAAAAATACAAATGTTTTAATAGAATATTGATTTAATACAAAATATAGGTTTAATTTACTATTCAAAATTATGACTAAATAATTTATTTAATTTCAAAATTTAATTTAAGGTGCTAATTTTTTTTATTAAAGTGGTTTATAGTTTTTAATTATAAAAAAATAATGTGGAATTTCATATACATTGATTTGACAATAATAAATTTTTATTTAATATACATTAATTTTATAAACAAATACAGTGTTTTAATGGACATTGATTTTAATACAAAACATTGCTTTAACCTATAATGGTTCCAAATCATTTTAATAGAATCCCTTTTTAGTCTTTAACACTACAATGATGTGTAGTTTAACATACATTACTTTTACATAATAAATTGTAATCAATACAATATTGTGTAGTTCAATGTACATTACCTTAATATGATAATTTGTAATTTAATATAATATAAAATGCTTTAGTGCAAAACATTGTTTTAATATATAATGATTTTATATGTTACTTTGTAATTTATGTGATTTAATATATAGTGATTCATCTATTATAAATGTTATAAATAATAATTTAATTAATGTGTTTAGTAATAAAAATTAATGTTAGATCTTAGACTTTTGTGATCCATATTGATAATAAGGTTGTCTTTGGGATTAATCACATTGTAGATATTTGGTCTACGTTTCAAGCCAACTAATGTGGTTCATCCTCACGACAAATCACATTTTTTGGATGTTTCACACCATTTGTCCTGAGGATCAACCACATTAGTTGGTTCGAAAAGTCGATCAAATCTCTACAAGGTGATTAATCCGAACAAAAAAAAAAGAGCAGCTTATTATCAATAAAAATTAAATAACATATTAATTTTTTGATAATTAATTTAATAATACAATGCATTAATATATATTAATGTTTAATATTTCATAGTTTGTAGGTTTGAAGTTGAGATTTGGTGCAATTGAGATATTCGATTTTCTATCTTTCAAATCAATCTAGGATAAAAAAATCTTAAGGCAAATATTGTAAAGAAAATCATATAAATATATGAAATGGAATAGAAATAAATATGGAGGAGATACAATTTTTTTTCGCCCCACTATTTATAATTATTATAACACTAAGGTTTATATCCATAGTCAACCATGGACAATCATGGTCAACCATGGTTGATGATGGTCAACAATGTTTTATAGAATCAAACATTGTCAACCATGGTCAATCATGGTCAAACATGTTTGAACGTCACGTTGTAACAAAAATTGTCTCGATATGAAAATCAACCATGATCAACCATGGTCCAACGCCGCATTGTGAAAAATATTGTCTTGATATGAAAAAAAACCATGGTCAACCATGGTCCAACATGGCATTTTCATAAGGATTGTCTCAATATGAAGATCAACCATGGTAAATCATGTTTACTTTAGTGTTTATAATATTTATCTTAGTGTTTATATATGTTGGGTTTATAATATTAGTCCCTTGGGTTTAATCTTATTCCCTTAGGTTTGTAATCCCTTGGGGTTTTAGTATTAATCCCTTGGGTTTTCTATTCCCTTGGGTTTATTATATCAATCCATTAGGTTTATAATATTAATCAGGGTAAACAACAGTCAATCATAGCCAACCATATTCAACCATGGTCAAACCATATGGATATGGAAATCAACTATGGTCAACCATGGTCCGATGTTTTTTTCTCACAAAGATTGTCTCAATACGAAAATCAATCATAGTCAACCATGGTTAACCATGGTTGAACATTGATTGTGACAAGGACTGTCTATATATGGAAATCAACCATGGTCAACCATGTTTATTTTAGGGTTTATAATATTCATGTAGGGTTTATATACATTGGGTTTATAATTTTTATACCTTAGGTTTATTATTCCCTTGGGTTTATAATATCAATCCCTTAGGTTTATTGATGTAAGTGTTCATATTCCTATGGTTGAATATTATTCAACAATGGTCAACCATGGTCAACCATGGTCTAATTTCGCATTGTGAAAAGGATTGTCTCAATATGAAAATCAACTATGCTCAACCATGTTTATTTTAGTATTTTTAAGGTTTATATTAGGGTTTTTATACCTTGGGTTTATAATATTTTCCGCTCGGGTTTAATATTATACCCTTAGGTTCATCCCTTGTGGTTTTACTATTAAGCCAATAGGTTTGTTGTTCCTTCTTGCTTATAATATAAATCGCTTGGGTTTATTATTCCTCGGTCAGGCATGGTTTATTATGATGTCAACCATGGTCAATCATGGTCCAACATGGAATTGTGATAAGGATTGTCTCTATATTTAAATCAACCATGGTCAACCATGTTTATTTTAGGGTTTATAATATTCATGTTAAGGTTTATACACCATGGGTTTAGAATTTTTATACCTTAGGTTTATTATTCCCTTGGGTTTGTTATACCAATTGATTGGGTTTATTGATGTAAGCGTTTATATTCCGAGGGTTTTAATATTATTCAACAATGGTCAACCATGTTCAAGCATGGTCAACCATGGTTCAATGTCGCATTCTGACAAGGATTTTATTATTTTTAATATTTATCTTAGGGTTTTTATACCTTGGGTTTATAATATTAGACCCTTGGGATTAATATTATTCCCTTCGGCTCATAATCCCTTGGTGTTTTAGTATTAATCCATTGGTTTTATTGTTCCTTCTCACTTATAATATCAATTTCTTGGCATTATTATTCCCTAGTCAACCATTGTTAATTATGATGTCAACCATGGTCAACCATGGCCCAACATGGAATTGTGATAAGGATTGTCTCAATATGAAAATAAAAGATGGCCAATAATGTTTATTTTAGTTTTTATAATATTTATCTTAGGGTTTATATACGTTGCGTTTATAATATTAGTCCCTTGAACTTAATATTATTCCCTTTGGTTCATAATCACTTGGTATTTTAGTATTAATCGCTTGGGTTTATAATATCAATCCATTCAATTTATAATATTAATCATTATCAACCATGGTCAATCATAACCAACCATGTTCAACCATGGTCAAACAAGGTTGGATCTGGAAATCAATCATGGTCAACCATGGTCTAACGTTGTGTTTGACAATGATTGTCTCGATATGAAAATCAATCATGGTCAACAATGGTTGACCAAGGGCCAATGTTGCATATTTGTGACAAGGATTATCTCTATATGGAAATCAACAGAGTCAACCATGATCAACCACGTTTATTTTAGGGTTTATAATATTGATGTTAGGGCTTATATACCTTGGGTTTATAATTTTTATCCCTTAGGTTTATAATACAAATCCCTTGGGTTTATTGACCTAAGGATTCATATTCTAGGGTTTAATCATATTCAACAATGGTTAACCATAATAAACCATGGTCAACCATGGTCAAATGTCACATTGTGACAAGGATTGTCTCAATATGAAAAATAACCAGGCTCAACCATGTTTATATTTGTATTTTTAATATTTAACTTAGGGTTTTTATACCTTGGGTTTATAATATTAGTCCCTCAGGTTTGATATTCTTCCCTTAGATTCATAATTCCCTGGGGTTTTAGCATTAATCCCTTGGGTTTATTATTCCTTCGCGTTTATAATATCAATCCGTTGGGTTTATTATTCCCTTAGGTTTACAATATCAATCAATGTCAACCATTGTCAATTATGGTCAGTCATGGGGTTTTAGTATTAATTCCTTGGGATTATAGCTGGGTTTACCAATGTTGGGTTTATAATATTAGTCCCTTGGGTTTAATATTATTCCTTTGGGTTCATAATCCATTGAGATTTTAGTATTAATCACTTGGGTTTATGTTTCCCTTGGGTTCATTATATCAATTCCTTAGAATTATAATATCAATCATGGTCAACCATGGTCAACCATAACCAACCATAGTCAACCTTGGTCAATCATCATATGATCTTGTATTATGAAACACATGGTCTCTACTTAGGGTTTATAATATTAGTTCCTTGGGTTTAATATAATTACCTTACGTTCATAATCCCTTGGGGTTTTAGTGTTAATCCCTTGGGTTTATTGTTCCTTTGGGTTTATAGTATCAATCGCTTGGGTTTATTATTCCCCAGTCAACCATGGTTTATTATGATGGAAAACCTATTTCACCATGGTCCAAAATGGAATTGTGATAAGGATTAGCTCAATATGAAAATCGACAATGGTCAATCATGTTTATTATAATGTTTATACTATTTATCTTAGGTTTTATATACGTTGGGTTTATAATATTAGTCCCTTGGGTTTGATATTATTCCCTTGGGTTCATTATCTTTAGGGGTTTTAATATTACTCCCTTGGGTTTATTATTCCTTTAGGTTTATAATATCAATCATGGTCAACCATTGTTAATCATAGCCAACCATGGTCAACCATCCTTGAATGTCGCATTGTGACAAGGATAGTCTCACCATGAACATAAACCATATTTATTTTTGGGTCTATAATATTTTAATTCGGTTTACCAATGTTGGGTTTATAATATTAGTCCCTTGGGTTTAAAATTATTCCTTTGGGTTCATAATCCCTTGGGGTTTTAGTATTAATCCATTGGGTTTATGTTTCCCTTGGGTTCATAATAACAATCATTTGGGTTTATTATTAGCTTGGGTTTATAACATCAATGATGGTCAACCATGGTCATCCATAACCAATGATGGTCAAATGTGGTCCTCTATTTTAATAGTCAAGGCTCTGCATAGTTGTCTTCTTCTCTATTCCGTGTGTAATGGTCTTCTTCTTTGAATATAGAATTTTTAACAATTTTCTTATTGAGTCTTAGAATAAAAAGGCTCTCATATTAATATCAGAGTTATCTATCCAATGCTTAAGTCTTCGACTGATTACCTGCAAAACACAACAATAGTTAAGAAAACACAGGTTCAGTAGGAAGGCGATTGATGGCCTCATTTTGGAGTTGAAAGGTCTATGCAAGGAGTCTGGAGTGCTTTCGAAAGGTAAACAATGATTTATATTGGTTGCGGAGGCTTTGGATGGTGCAAGAGGGTTATACAGGCTTTCAAGTGGAAACGATCAAAAGGCGTGAAAGTGAGGGTGTTAACGTTTAAACAGGTAAATGTTTAACTTAAAAAAATTTGGCGCAAAGTAGAGTGAATAAGGAATATCGTGTCCGGGAGTACGGTGGAGTGGTAACCGAAGCCATCGCACCACTTTTTTGGCGAAGCTACTTTTTAGGGGGGGTCACCCGATCTACTCTGTTGCCAGACACGTAGCATTGTGGGGTCGGCACAAAACCACCTTATCGGGCATGTATTGTTTGGTCATTGAGACAACCTAATATGGCTGTGGACCGTTCAATGAGAGATATTTTGATCTAATGACGATCGGGCGATAGAGCAGCGCGGAGGAAAAAGGGAAGAGAAATGGAGGGGCCTGGCGAGTTAATCATAGTGGTATTGCGCTTAATGAATGTTTAAATCTTGGATTAGGTGATCGGGATGATTAGAGGGATTTTATTAAATTAATCACGAATTGATAATTTAATGGGTTTTGTCGGGTTTCAGGTGAAAATACATAGTTTTATAGTTAAAACCAAGGTTTGGGGATATTATGTAAAAGGACTTAATAATATATGGGAATGGGTATCTTATGGATTTAATATACTGAATTAAAATTTAATATGAATATGAGCGTACAGGATATATGCAGTGAAATGTGACGTGGAGGTGACATGGCACGGAAAGCTTCAGAAGCTCACTGCAAGGGTAAAGAATGTACGTGAGTTTTCAATGAGGTTGAACCCCTGCAGTGATTTCAAGCCACACATTGCGGTCAACCATGCTAACGTCACAGTCAACTATAGGGATTGGGCTTTACTTAACCTTCATGGTCATTGCTTCCCCGCAACACACCTCAATGTACTTATCAAGCTATCATTTGATCGTGCATTTTGAACCTACATGACCTTTAGCATATAACAAACAACGTGGATGTAGGAGATGATGTGGATGCAGAAGGAAGGCATGGGATGAAATGGTAAGTGGGAGTGGTGGTAAATGGTTGGATGAAAATGAATGAAGTGATAACATATCAAACTTTCTTAAGCTTGATGTTTCATTCCGTTAAGAGCGATGTGATATGATAAGATCCTATGGTCAGGAATCCGCAGCCATCCAATGGTTGACAACGTTATTTCACATCGTACATCGCTCTTTGCTTCTACCCAATGGTTCATTCTGTTATGAATTATGCAATGTGATATTACACTTTAGGAAATAACCATTTGAACAATTAAAAGCTTCAATTCCTACCTACCCTTCTATTCCTAACGTTTTACTTATTCTTTTAGAGTTCATTTAAGCTAGCAACTCAACATTTCTTTTTATAATTAATCTACCACTATTTCCAACCTTATATCATCCAAAGGCTCAGATTAATATTATGATCTCCTTTTATTTTCTCTACCTAACTATGACCTGCCAAAATTAAACTGTTTGGTCATATTTTATTCTCTAATATTTAAACATAAAATTCAAAGCATGGAATAACCAAGATTAAACAGTTTGATTACCATGGGTTGTGGCATGAATAACAAGTTGCACACAATCATTATTATGCATAAAAGTAAATAGTAGTGGCATTTAGACTTCCACACTTTCATGTTTTATTTCTATTTTCCTTCCTATCTAACCTAGCATTTTATTTTTCCTTTATTTTTTAGGGCATATACCCTAACATTTTCTTTGATATAGACATATTTATTCAAAAAAGTTCCTAACATTTTTTATTCAATATTATCTTTGTCCATATCTGATCTTAACATTTTTTATATTGATTTTCCTATTTTGTCTAATCTATTCTAACTTATCAAAACCAAAAAATGCTGCAACATTAGCTCCAACTGGGGACTGCTTTCTCCTGTAGAATGTAGAGAACCTACAGATCCATGTGCCTTCTCCTCAGGCTCTGGAGCCTTTTCCATAAAAAATCTCATTGACAACTTTAAAAATAAAAGAAACTATAATATTTACAGTGAAATGCATCTCAACTTCTTAGTACTAAATGAAATGCTTGAGAAACCTTCCATTTAGAGGATAAGTTGAATATCGTCCCTAAAGATTTTGCAGCACAAAGGTGTTTTTACCATTTACTTCAGCAATTGCTACTGGACCAAACCATAGGTTGTCAAACTTACCATGCTTTCCCTTTTCCTCCCTCTTGCAGTCCCATCTTACAAGTCAGTCACCTTCCCTAAAGTCCCTTTCTCCGGCTCTTTTGTCAAACAGGATTTTCATCTTATGCTGATATTTCTTCAATTTGTATTGAAATTCATCTTTGTTTTCTTTTAGTTCAATATATGATTTATCCTTCTTGAAAAATCATCAGGTTCATATGTTGAGTCCTGCAAGAAATTTAAAACTAGGAAAACCAAATTGATGGGAAAAATTACATATTTCCCATAGACTAACTGAAAAGGAGATTTACCAGTAGATATTTTTGGAGTTATTCTGTTTGCACATACTTCATAAACTAAATGAGAGTCCAAGCCCTTTTTATGATCTACTAGGGTCTTTTTGATTACCTTTACTAGACTTTTAGTTGAGGATTCTGCAAGGCCATCACCTTGAGGTAGTATGGAGTTGAATGATGTAACATAATCTAATATTTCTGGAAAAACCCAATCATTTTAACACTAGAGAATGGTATTGCATTATCTGTGATAGTTTGAGTTGGGCAACCAAACCTAGATAAGATGTTTTCTTCAATGAACTTAATTACTATTGAATCAATAACATTTCTTACTGGAATCGCTTCCACCCATTTAGTAAAGTAGTATGTTGCTATGAGAATCCATTTGTGTTGATTACCTGAAGTGTGATGGATTTCTCCAATAAATTCTAATCCCCATTGAAGGAAGGGTGCTAATATTATTGATGGTACTAGTGGAAGAGCTGCTAGTTTTTGCTTACCTGCAAACATCTGACGAGGAACACAACTTCTGACCTTTTCCCATACTTTTAAAAACAATGTTGACCAATAAAAACCTCCCCTTATTATATTGTATGTTGTTTCTTTCCAAGCATAATGTCCTCCACAAAACCCTGCATGAAATTGATCAATGATTCCTTCAGTTTTTTATTCTGTGAAACATAATAACAAAATATTCAGTGGATCTTTCCAGTACCAATTTGCATTTATGATGCAGTACTTGACTGCTTTCAATTTAATACTTTTACATTGGGCTTTTGAAAATGATTTTGGGCATTCAAAATGGAGGAGAAAATTTACAATGTCTTTATACCAATCTGACAATAGAAATTTGTCATCAATATGTAAAGGGTTGATCTGATTTGAAGGTAAAGGTTCTTGTGGATTCTTTTCTTCAGGTTGAAGAGAAGGTTCTTGTGGATTATCCCCTTGTAGAATCAAGAATGTTTCTTGTGGATTCTTTCCTTGTGTAAGGACAAAAGGATCTTGTTGATTCTTCTCTTGTACTAGGACAAAAGGTTCTTGTGGATTTTTCCCCTATACTTCTAAAATAGAATTGATTCTAGGAACTTTGTAATTGGATTCGGCTAGAAGCTTGCCTAATCCCTGACCTTTTACTAGCTTTGTAGTTTTGATAGTTAGATCAAACTCAAGTATTTGAGTGATCCACCTAACTCTTTTCACTTTAGTGTCAGGTTGAGATAAATCAATTTTTACAACACCATTAGGAACATAAGCAGTAATAGGTGAATGTAGGATATACATCCTGAAATATTTAAAGGCTTGAATGAGGGCATAGGCTTGCTTCTTGATTATGTCATAATTAAGCTTAGCATCTCCCATAACCTTACTGAAAAAGGCTATGGTCTGGTCATGGGAGTCTTCATTCTTTTGTAATAGAACATCAGCAAGGGTTGTTTCTGAGGCAAATAAAAATATACTGAATGGTTTAGTATAATCAGGGTTGGCTAAGGTGGGAGCTTCATAGATAGCTTTCTTGATTTGATCAAATGCATGCCTGAAAGAGTTAGTCCATTTAACTTCATGATCCTTTCAGAGCATGTAAGTTATATCTTTTACAATCTCTGCATAATTCGGGATGAATCTTCTTAAAAAATTAATCTTACCCAGAAAAGCTTGAATTTCTTTCTTGTTTCTCGGTAAGGTCAATGTTTCAATGGTAGCCACGTGCTTAGGATCAATTACCACTCCTTCCTTTGAGATTATATGGCATAATAGCTTTCCTTCTTTAATAGCAAACAAAGACTTTTTAGAGTTCAATGATATCCCAAATTTACTACCCTTGTCAAAAACCTTGTTCAAGTGCTTTAGATGTTTCTTATCAGATTTAGAAAAAATAGTAATGTCATCAAGATAAATAACTACAAATTTGTTTACCTGACCCATGAAAGCTACATCCATAGATCTCTGAAATGTTGCTTAAGCATTTGATAAGCCAAATGGAATTCTAGCATACATAAATGTACCCCAAGGTGTAGTCAAGGTTATATTTTCCCTGTCTGCTGGATCGACATTCACCTAGCTATAACCTGTAAAACCATCAAGCATAGAAAGTATTTGTGCTCCTGAAAGCATTTGAAGTAACTGATCCATCTTGGGCAAAGGTTAATTATCCTTTAATGATGTTTTGTTCAAATTTCTAAAGTCCACACAAACCCTGATTTCTCCATTCTTTTTCCTATCTGGAACTAAATTTCCAACCCAATTAGAATATCTAAGAGGGAGAATGATGTGGGCATCTAGCATTCTCTTAATTTCCGTTTTCACAATTGGTAGAAGTGTTGGATTAATCCTCCTAAGTTTTTTCTGATAAGCGATCGCTTTTGGCTTCAAAGGGATCTTATGATGTATTAATGAAGTATGATAAGTTTTTAGATTAGCATAGTCCAAGCAAAAACATCCTTATAATTTTGAATTAACTTAAGATATTGAGTTTTAATCTCAGGGTCTAGAGATGCACAACGTTTGATGCTTTTGACATCATCATTTGTTCCAATGTTAATTTCCTCTATGTTATCTTCAGAAAAAATGGACTGAGGATTTCAGAGAACATCATTTTGATCAAACAATTTTTCTAAAGGTATCAAGCCTTTTGGAATAAAATTGTTAGACAATTGAATAATATTATGAACAACAATTTTAGAACTAAAATATGAAGTATCATTTTCACTTGTATTTTCATTTATTTGGGATCTATCTTCATCAATTTGTAGAAGAGAAAATTAATCTACAAGTTGCATAAAAGATTTCAAGTGTTTATCATCTTCAAATATCTGCCAGTGTTTCAGATTATCTGGGATAGATGGTCTATACTTGACTTGTATTTGGTAGAGTACATTAGTCTGATTAGGAATTTTAAATGAACTAGGAGAAACATCTAAGGCATTTGCATGAATATTCTGATCTCTTGGAATATACGTCAAAGTAAAGGCATCAAATAAATTTTCAACTAAGTCCCATACTTCATTTTGGTATGACCTAATTATAGGATGTTTAGCCTGGCAAATACTTCTCACTTGTTTGATAATAAGCTCTTAATCAGTGAAAACACTTAAGTTTCGAACCTATAAGCTTTTGGCTAATTGCAATCCTAAATGTAAATCTTCATATTCAACCACATTATTTGTAACTTCGAAGTCGAGCTTACATGATTGGGTAATTTTTTCTTTTTCTGGTGATATTAGAACTACTCCAGCTCCTGATCCATCTTTTGTATAGGAGCCATCAAAGAATAGTTTCCATATATCAATTCTATTTGGTACTGGAATTTCAATTGCATCTTCAATTTCAACTTGAGTTTCATGCACTTGGTTTGAAGAGAGTTGAAAGCAACCAAAATCTTAGTCAATTGCATAAATTTGATGGTTCCTTGGCTGGTCTATTTTACAAACAGTGTGCACAAAACTTACCTCCCTATATAATCTTGGATGTTCTCCCCCATAAACTAGAATAGCAGCATAAGACATATCCATTTGAAGAGTTCCCCCTAATTTGGCTCAACAAGACCTTCAAATGAGCATTCCAATATTGGGAGGGATATCTGTGACAACTATATCAAGTACTATACTTTTCACTAGAATTTGGTCAAGGGTGACTACTAAATCCTTAATCAATCCTAACCGAGGCACTCTTTTAGAATCAAAGGTATACAAGTCATGATAGGATCTAGTTATGTGAAGTTTCAAATGATCCATGATAGTTTTTGGCATGAGGCATACAATTATACAACATGGAGTAATTTGTCTTCAGAGTTATATAGAAAGGAGGCACTATTTGATCTATCATATCTGAGCTTGGGCCAAAAACAATTGTTTGTTTTTCATCTTGCAAACTAATAATATCACCTTTAACATCAGCCAAGGTATTTTCTATCCATTTGGAGACCTAATTCTTATACCCAGGGTTTTTAGAAATTTCTGAAAGAGGAATTGGAATTTTAATTCTTTCTAACGCTTTTTCAACATTACAAGTAGTCAATGCATTTTGTCATTTTGAGGAATATCAATTGACTATTCTAATGGTCGAATAAAAGTTGTTTGAGTTTGAGCATCTTTGGCGTGAGGTTCAATTACTGGATTTTCCTTAGGATGTCTTCTAGTTCCAGGCCTAGGCCTAAGTTCATATCTTTCGTTCAACTCTGCAATTAAAAATTCAGAGAAGGAATTGTATTTGGAAACCTATGAAGATTCTTGATCTTCTTGAACCTAATTTTGTTCTGTAAAAGGAATAACAATTGTTTGATCAGAGGATGCATCCAAATTATTTATATCTTCAGTGATGGTCATAGTATTGTCATCAAGTTGTTGATCACCTATCAATAAAGGAGTAGGAACCTGCTGATCACTACTAGGTCTCTGAAGATTTCGTAATCGTGGATTTCTTTGATACTGAACTTGATTTTGATATTGGGATATGCAAACAGTTTGTTGCATTGTCCTAGGTTGAGTCTCAATATTGGAAATTCTATTAGATATATTTCTAAGAAGAGAAGTTATTTCATCTATTTTGGAATCTTCAGTTTTAGTCTTAGAGGAACTAGAAGCCTCTGGTGTCGATTTGAGTTTTCTTTGGGCCTTTTCCTCTTTAGCTTTCAAAGTAGTTGAAGTAGCCCTATTTCCTTCTACCTCAATAGCATTTTTTTGCATAACTTCAAGAGTTCTTGAAGTTGTCTCTCTTAGCATAACAACAAAATCATCATCAAAGCCTTTAGAAAATCTAGACTTTGTTGTTGCTATAGGGGGTTTACAATCAGGGGGTATTTTATGATAAAGCTTATTGAATCTTTCGATAAATTCTGATATAGGTTCACCAAAATTTCTTCTAAGTCCATCGAACTCAGTAAGAAAGTAAAGAGGATCCTTTTTCACACCCCACTAGTTTTTAAATATGATTGTAAGCTCTTCCCAATTTCTAATGGTATTTGCAGGGAACTGCCTAAACCAAATTCTTACATTTCCTTCAAGAAATTGTACAATCAACCTCATGTAAACATTTTCTTGCTCAATATTCATGTTATCTGCAAATTCTAAAAGGGCTTGAAGATGGTCTTTAGCAGAAGGACTGGTCTCTCCATTATACCTGGGAAGGTATTTCAAGTATCCAGTTGGGAATGCATCAGGATTAGGAGGTAAGACTAAAGCTGCATATCCGGATGGTACAATAGATTGGAAAGCCATAATGGGAGGTGGTGTATGAGGTGTTTGTTTGGATGTAGAATTTGATGAAGATGAAGAAGAAGTTGAAGAAGGTGATTAAGGGGTTGAAAAACTAGTTGGAGTTGAAGGAGGAGGTTATCTCTTGAGTGATTACAAAGGAGTCTTAAGAACTAAATTTTGGACCTGTGGATGAATACCTCCCTTTGTTTCAAAGAGTGGATTTGAACACACATAGGAGGTCTCTTTCTGTTGTTCATAAGTATAAGCTTTAGATTCTCTAAAATTGGGAGGAAATGAATAAGTGGTAGTGGATATGGGAGGAAATGAATAAGTGGTAGGGGATATGAAATATGTTGGTTTATATTCTGGTAAATTAACACCCAAGTTAGATTTAGTTTTAGGTGATCCTGGTGGTATTGAGGGTTCTGGATGAGTTTCAAATGAATGAATGAGGAATTCTGATTTAAAATCAACTCCTCTCCTCAAGAGTTCACCAACCCTAGGTGATAAGTGAGAGTAATCTAGACTGGATGGAATGTTACTATAAGGATCAAATGATGGTAAATATTTAGAATGTAAGACTAAAGAAGAAGAATAAGAAGAGGGTTTATGTCCACTTTTAGAACTATATTTTCTCATAATTGTTTCAAGATCTGACAAGGGATCAACAAGGTTACCCTTTAAACGAGATCTGGTGTGCTTAAAATGTGCCAGTTTGAGATAGTGGAGTCACCAGGTGAAGGATTTTAACCTTTCTAGACCTTTAATCACCTTAAAGGAATAGAATACAAATCATTTCCCCAAGAAAACTTAATGGAATTTGAGACCCCGATAATGGTGCCAGTTCGATGTTGTTCCTCTAAGATAATAATGTTCAGCTATTATGCCAAAGCATCTATAATAAATGTTTTAGGGGTTTTTGCTTTGATTTGGGAGACCAATGAATAAAACAAATATATAACTAATATACCTAACCCTTTGAATAATATCAATATGTTAGTAAAGGGCTGCTATAAAATTCCACACAAAGATAAAGCTTGAATAGTGGTGAGAAGAAAACAAAAAATAATATGACTATCACAATTGTCACATAGATAATTGCATAATCTTCAGTATGAAAACTTATGAAAACCTCTGACTGATGTTTAGAAGGTTCAAGAGAGTATTCTTATGCTTACAATGAGATGTTGATGATTTATTGATTCAGAGGAAATTAATTAAATAGATAGTCCATTAATCCTTTCTCTTTAATGATTATCACTTCAGAAAGCTTATAGGAATAGATTGAGACACAATTATTATTACCTAGTTATCTCTATAAAGTCATAAGAATATGAAGAAAAACATAATGACTAGTAGAGGAAAAACTTACATGAAACACAAACTGTGAAAAACAAAATTCAGAATCCTTTTCTTCGTATTGAGGTTCCAGAAAAGTCATGTACATCAAATATCTAAAAATGCTTCATCAAGGGTCAACAAGATTCAAAGTTGAATAATGAGTGATGTCCAATGAACAATGAACCCCTTGATAACTCGAGAAGAGAGTTATTTATACAATAGTAGAACTAAGAAAATATCCTATATTGCTTTTACAAAAATAGATTATTTACGCAATCAAAAATAAAATTGTCTAATGATCTGGCACTGCTTTAGTGTTGTGCTGTTTGATGACATATCACTAAAAAAGTTGAAAGGAGGTTGAAGCTAGCTAACTATTCCTTCAAAAGCTGAATGTTGTTCAATTATGCTTAACTAAGCAAATCTATTAAATCTTCCTAGCATTTCTTACCAGGGATAGAAATGCTTGTTATCATTTGTAAATTTCATCCATCTTGATGTCTTTAGTAAAAGAGGGCTTTACTCGAAATATATGCTTGATTTCATCCAGGACGAACAAAGAATCCCTCAGTGTTTTTATTATGAGATCTTTATTATTGATCATCTGTTTTAATAGTCAAGGCTCTGCATAGTTGTCTTCTTCTCTATTCCTTGTGTAATGGTCTTCTTCTCTCAATATAGACATTTTAATAGTTTCCTTGTAGAGTCTTAGAATAAACATACTCTGGGACGAAGGCTATTGATGGCTTCATTTTGGAGTTGGAACATCTATGGAAGGAGTCTGGAGTGTTTTTGGAAGGTAAACAATGATTTATATTGGTTGCAAAAGCTTCGGGTGGCGCAGGAGGGTTATACAGGCTTTCATGTGTAAGTGGAAAAAAGGAGAAAAAGTTAGGGTGTTAACATTTAAACTGGTAAACATTTAAATTTTCAAATCTATGGTGCAAAACAGAGTTAATAAGGAATACTACATTTGGGAGTATAGTGGAGTGGTAAGTGGTGCCATCACCCCACTTTTGTTGCGAAGGTGGTTTTTAGAGGGGGTCACCTGATCTACTCTGTTGGCTGACACATAGCATTGGGGGGTCAGCGCAAAACCACGTTATTAGGCAGGTATTGCTCGGTCATTAAGCCAACCTGATATGGCTGTGGATTGTTTGATGAGAGATATTTTGATCTAACGATGGTCGGGCAATAGAGCAGCATGAAGGAAAAAGGGAAGAGAAATGGAGGGGCCGAACAGGTTAATCATGGTGGTATCATGCTTAATCACAGTTTAAAACTTTGATTAGGTGATCGAGGCGATTAGTGGGGTTTTATTAACTTAATCACAAATTGATAACTTAATGGGTTTTGTTGGGTTTCAGGTGAAAATACATAGTTTTATAGTTAAAACCAAGGTTTGGGGATATTTTGTAAAAGGACTTAATAATATACGGGAATGGGTATTTTAGTGATTTAATATATTAAATTAAAAGTTAATATGAATATGAGAGGAAAGGATATATGCAGTGAAACATGGCGTGGAGGTGATGTGGGGCGAAAAGATTTGGAAGCTCACTGCGGGGGTAAAGAACGTATGGGAGCTTTCAGCGAGGGTGAACTCTCGGAGTGATTTCAAGCCACACATTATAGTCAACCATGCTAATATCATGGTCATCTGCGGGGGTTGGGCTTTAATTAGCTTCATGCTCATTACTTTCCCACAACACACCTCAACGTACTTATCAAGCTATCACTTGATCACGCCTTTTGAACGTTCATGACCTTTAGCATATGGCAAACAACGTGGATGTAGGAGATGATGTGGATGCAGAAGGAAGACATGGGATGAAATGGTAAGTGGGAGTGGTGGTAAATGGTTAGATGAAAATGAATGAAGTGATAGCATATCACACTTTCTTAAGCCTGATGTTTCATTCCCTTAAAAACGATGTGATGCGATAAGATCCTACGGTTAGGAATCCACAGTCATCAAACAGCTGACAGCGTTATCGCACATCGCACAACACTCTTTGCTTCCGCCCAATGTTTCATTCCATTATGAATTATGCGATGAAATATTACACTTTAGGAAATAACCATTTGAACATTTCAGAGCTTCAATTTCTACCTACCCTTCTATTCCTGACATTTTACTTATTCTTTTAGAGTGCATTTAAACTTGCAACTCAACATTTCTTTTTATAAACAATCTAACTCTATTTCTAACCTTATCTCATCTAATGGATCAGATTAAGCTTATGAGCTCCTATTATTTTCTCTACCAACTATGATCTGCCAAGATTAAACTGTTTGGTCATATTTTATTCTTTGATCTATAAACATAAAATTCAAAGCATGGAATATCCAAGATTAAATAGTTTGATTACCATGGATTGTGGCATGAATAACAAGTTGCGCATAATCATTATTATGCATAAAAGTAAATAGTAGTGGCGTCTAGACTCGTACACTATCATGTTTTATTTCTATTTTCTTTTATGTCTAACCTAGCATTTTATTTTGCCTTTATTTCTAGGGCATCTACCCTAACATTTTCTTTGATATGGACATATTTATTCAAAAATTTCCTAACATTTTTTATTCAATATTCTTTTTGTCCATATCCTATCTTAACATTTTGTATATACATTTTCATTTTTTTTCTAATTTATTCTAACTTATCAAAATCAAAAAATGCTACAACATTTGGTCCACCAGAATATTAGCCATTGAATGAATGGATGGATGGATGGCTTTTTGTCACCCAAATTTGGCAACCAAAATCAAGGTTTAGGAATGAATGATTCTAGAGACAATAGGGATATTATGTGTATATATACCTGTGTGCCCCTGTTTATCATAATAGAATTGTAGAGATGAAAATATAGCTCTTCCCTTGAAGCAAATGCAATGGGAGTGATGGCCCTGTGGAGGATCTAGTAGCTTTGTTGAGGAATGAATTTGTGCCAAAGGAAGTTGCTATCGGCCACATATGTGAAGAGTATGGAGATGGATGAGAGTATGCAAACGTCGCGTGGAGTAGTGAAGGAGAGAATGGTGGATATACAGCTCTCTGGAAACTCTGACAGATTGATCTCACTTGAATTCTCGATGGTTATCGTGTGTGGTGGGCTCTCGTCAGTAAAGGCACTCCTCATGCAGAAACACTAAATGACAAACTACAAATAGGGAATGAACATAGAATTGTCTGTTCACAAACATATAAGGTATGGTTTCTCTAGGATGATCCATGATGGCCTGATGATGCGCAAGGATCACCAACAAATAGGGTTGGAATTTAAAACCAAGGCGGTCAGCCAAACTCGATAGTTTCCACACTTTCATTACCCATTCTCACAATTTTTAAAAACAATGTTAAGCGGTTGCCTTGTGGCAAATGATGTGTAATGTATAAACATCAATGAATTCTCTCGGTAGGTGATTGGAAAGTGTATAATTTTATACAATGAACTTCGAAAAATGTTGCATTAGTCAATTTAGTTTATTTCGTCTTCTTTGTTAATATCAGTTGTTAGACAAATAATTTTCGAGATTAAGTTTGTGTTATGGGAAATAGCTATTACAAAAAATCCTAAATCTAATCAACTATTTTTTATATATTTATCTATACATTGTGTACATCATTCTTCCATATCAATATTTAATATATAGTTTTAATATTTTTTTCTTTCATCAACATGGTTTATTATATGCTGAAATTTGAAACGAAATTACGTGACATTTGCTAGCAGTGTAAGGTTATTCATTATTTGTGACATGCTGTTAAAACTGACTTGCTATCCATCTAAGGTTATTCGTTGTTTGTGACATGCCATTAAAATTGAATTCTTAGCGTTGACTTGATCAAATGACAATTACAAATAGTTTTTATTAGAGATAATTCAATTTACATTATGTATGACATATTCAAAAGCTTATAATTCAGTTGCAATGAGACCATCATCCTGATAAAACCATACATAGTGAGTCCAAAAGCATACTACAAAAGAGGTAGATATCAAAAGGTATACTAGAAACCTTTTAACAACCAAAAGTCACCAAATAGTACGAATAAGGAAAGAAGTGAGAAGATGACAATATGAGTTGAGCATAGACAACATATTCATTTAAGGAAGAGAAAATTTGTCCTCGCCTATGAAACTCCATGACGAAAATAAGAAACAAGCATACATCCCTCCTCATCGAGGAACCCTCACTTTGATAGGAGATAAACCATAGATTTTGCTTCACGAAATATGTGTTGTATATTATAATTTTGGAATATGCTAAGTATATCACCAATGCATTTCCTCCAGTATCTTAACTCAAGAGGGTTGAAATGTGATCTGCCAGAAAACCCATCAACAATGTATTTCAAATCCTGTATATGTCAATGACCGAAACCTACTTTTGAGCAACGAATGAGAGGAGTCCCTAAAGAACCACCAATTCGGCATGGGTATTGGTGCCCATACCCCCATACCAGTGTATCCTATAGGACACCACTACATCAATGTATTAAACAACTCCACAACCACATCTCCCATTCTTCTCCACCACTTCAAAAACTTTACTGGCAAAGAGATCTGATTAGGAATGAGGTGCCTCGACAAAACCCATTCTTTGGATGGGGAAGGTGCCATGAAGTCAAACCATGGCAATATCTTCGATATGGTCGAGTGAGTGTTGTGAAACCTACCACAAAAAATACCATGGTTGCGAGATTTCCAAATCTCCCAAATCACCAATAGAGGGATGTAGGATCTTATTCCCCTTCCTGACAGTCCCCAATTCAAACAATTTTCTATGGATGTCAAGTTGTGTACTAGAAGCCCATAATGTATGACGATATGAGACTAAATCTGAGATGCAAACCTGCAGAGAAAAAATAGATGCAATAGATTTTCAATATTAAGACCACAAAGAGAACATCTACCAGGGCCCTTGTAACCTCTTTCCAGAGGTTGTCCCGGGTCAATATTTTGTTTTTCTAGGCAAGCCATGCAAAAGTTTGATCTTAAGGGGAAATTTAATTCGCCAAGTATCCTAAAACCATGATTTTGTAAGGGCCCCAATTGATGTCGAGTGATAAAATCATTGTTATTTGCAACAACAATTGATTCATTTCCAGTGATGCCATCCCATGTAATGTGCTCACCCTCCAGATCCCCACATAATCACACTTGCATGAGGTTTCAAATGTATTGATTCCATCCTTCAACAATGACTCCCTCGAATCCAATGTAAGATGCTGACTTCCAAGTTGGGATATTACCTTTCCAGATGTGTATAATATGGTCAAGGAAGAGAATATAGCTCTAGAATCTGTGGGAAAGCAAGAGAACAGAAAGAAGAAGGACCTCTCCAAGGTCAATTAGTTCCACTGTGGGGAACAGGGTCATTATGCCAACCAGTGTCTGAAGAAGAATAACAAGGGCGAGGCGTCTGACTCTGAGGCATTGCTAACGAAGATGGAGAATGAGGTTAAGGACAATGACAATTGTGCCATGAGTGCTCATATACCTCTATAAAAGAGATGGGGAGACATCGAGATGTAGTCAAGAGGACTATAGGTGAGGAGGGGCGGGATCCTTGAGGTACCCAACCTCTTGGATTATACCTTCCTATGGGAGCCCCGAAGAGAAAGTAACAGGACTGGCGAATGGTAGTAGAGATAGATGCAGATGAAGGGGTGGAGAGTGCTACAGTGCAAGAGTCCTCGGGCAATGTGAGGCTAGTAGGCTGCAATAGTGTGAGAGGCATGGAGAGTGTTGCACTAGTGTAGGATGGCAGAAAGAGGTGTTCAATGGTGTAAGATGGAGGGAGTTGTTGCAGCAGTGCAAAGGTTAGTAGAGGGAGCACTTGTTAGCAGCAGAGGGAGCTTCAGCATCGGGAGCATTTCTAGCCTGACATGGATCTCAGAATTTGCATGGATTAGTTACTTAATTATTAGTAACTGAGTTGTAGTGCAGTAGAGGTTAACAGTAGAATGATGTAGCATGATGAGAGGGGGTTGCAGCGCTGATGCAGTGTTGAGAGAAAGGACCAGCAATAGCATGGATGCAGAGGGAGATGTTGTACAGATGAAACAGTCGTAGTGGAAGGGCCATAGGAAGTAGTATAGGATGTATCAACGCAGAGGATGTTGTGCAGGGAGGCCTAGCATTAGCAGAGGTACTGGTGTCAGATAATTAGAGTGATGCTCAGTGAGGGGTATTACTAAAGGAGACTCCTCGCTAAGAGGGATTGTTGATTTGGGGTAGCAACAGATGTGCTCTAGCGATGAAAATTGGTGGCGAGCCTAAAGCATGTGATATCTCCAAGACCCAGAAATGATTTTGATAGATTGCACCCAATTTTTGAGATATTAAAATAATTAATATTTTTAATGGAGTTCCTTAGTATAAACTTAGGAAAAATAAAATATTAATGGGTATTAATATAAAACTGGGTTAGAAGGTTCCATAAGTCATGGATCAAGCCAAATATAATCTTAGATATTGATTAGAGATTTAATCTTGGTCGTTGAAGGACCAATAGGAAAAGTATAAGAGGAGGCTTGAGGGTTAGTTGGAGAATACATGAGAGTGATCAGTCACTCGATTTTCTAGAGTGGGGTTGCTAAGCAAAGTCAAATAAATGATCGGTAGCAAGGGGTAGTGAGTACTAGATAGAGAGGCAAAGAGAGTGCTAAGAGACCAGCGCAAAGGTAGAAAGTGATAAGCAATAGCTAGAGGAGGCCACACAGAGCCCAGCAGAGACATCGCAGAGCCGAGAGGAACTACGTCATCCATGCAAAGAGCTACTGGAGTGACGCACAAGGTCCCATAGGCTGCACAATGCCTCAGAGGGCTAACGCAAAGTCTAGAAGGGCCAACACAGAGCTTTAGAGTCGTTAAGAGTGTTTCATGTGATAGGCTTTCTGAATACCTATTTCCGAATAGAGAGGTATTGTTGCCAGTTATTTTTCTTTGTCGAGTGAGACAGTTCAGCCCCCAATTGTAATCAAGAAAATACTGCATAATAATAAACCCTCAGAATGGTTTCACCGCATTGGGCTTTTTTGGGGACATTTGTCAAAAAATAATGGTGTCGCTTATGTATTTGTTTTCTTTCGGCTGATGATTTGTAGATGTTGAAATTGTATTGTGTTTATTTTGTTATTTATATGTTTTAAATAACTTGTTTGAATTTAACAAGCGGAAGAAATAAACGAGAACAATACAAATTAAATTTCTAATGAATACGCTTAGAAATTTCAACAAATGCCGCTAGTCGGTTCGGGATGGACATGATTACCCTTAACCTCTTGGCCCAAATATGAACCCTTCGATCGAAACCCTAACCCTCAAAGGTTAAGATTTCTCTAGTTGTTCAAATAGTAAACAGTACAATACGATGAATGAGTTCCTGATAGTGTTGGTTAATTCACCATATCAGAAAAATGTTACAGCAGCCATTCTCAATGCATTACAAGGACGTGTCAAATTTATTGCACAGATCACAAGTATCAAGGGATTTGACATGAAGGTGGAGGTGAGCCATTCCATTAGCATTCGCAGTAGTACTATCATATAACATGTTAGAAGTTAACAAAACCAAATATTGAGACCCATATAGGTGAGTTACAATTGTTAACGAAGTATTATGACCTATAATAATGTGACAATGTAAGGGTAATATAATTTTAATCACCATCCTAAAGAGTCGTTAGATTTCTTCCAAGTTGCAAACACGAGGAAGGTTAGATCAAGGCCAACTTCATGAGCATGAAAGAAAGACTATGTATACCGATGATCAACCAACCTGATGTCTTTTCTGACTTTAACAATGCATAAAATAGTTAATAAATTGAATTTTTGTATTGTAGTGGTAATTAATTATGACCCCAATCAAATATTGCGTAAATATATATGTACTTACAATTGATACAGTGACCCACTTGTAGATAATCTGAATACAAATCTTTAATAGGGTTATATTTTTAATTTCATTTTTTTTGTCGAGACAAATTATAAGTATTTATTTTTATTTTCTAAATGATGACAAGACTTTAGAGGAAGCGACATGGTACAAATATCAGAAGTTAATGTAGATCATAAGATTAACTAGAAATATATCACTAAGAAAATGATAAATGTAGAAAGGAAAGTTTACTTTGGCATTGAAACAATCTGAAAATATGTAGACCTTTGACTATGGAAGAAAATGAAACTCTTCTTTGAGACTCATTATTTGTATCATTTTATATGGTTATGCAGTTTGAGGATGCAACATTCGGTGAAATATCATGTAAATTAAAACGCCTTTATTAACTTATATAATCTTAAATCTAAATTGATTTTCCCACTAGGGACAAACTATAATAATATTACAAATATTGTTCATTTAAGTTTAAAGGTAATT
Source organism: Pinus taeda (assembly GCA_000404065.3). NCBI lineage: Eukaryota > Viridiplantae > Streptophyta > Pinopsida > Pinales > Pinaceae > Pinus > Pinus taeda. Next base: position 97,982 of record APFE030830834.1, read on the forward strand.
ATGTTGCTTTAAAGAATTAAATAATAAAACATAACTAAAATATTAGAATAAAATTATTAATTTTGATTTAAAAAGCTAATATTATTTTAAATTAAATTAGTGTTGGAAGAAAATCAATATTAAATATAAAAATTAACTCTGTCCAAAATGATAGCCCTTTTTCATGGTTAAAGTAATAATACATGTAAATGTATTTAACAACACTCATTTAATTTTTTTAAACATAATAATTAAATTTTCAAATAAATTAAATGTTTCTTATTTTCTTAAAATTTTAATAATTTTGTTTAATAAATACAGTAAATAATTCATGTTTAAGCATTTTTACTATTCAAATTTGGGGTTAATATTTTCTTAAATTTGGTAAAGATTTTTAATAATTATATGTTTAAATTGTTTAATATGTATAGTTGGAATGTTATACCAGTTTTTTAGGTTTCTTAATCCATTTATGCATTTAAATGTCCATTTCAAATAATAAGAAATCATAATGTTGGTCAAAATTTATTATGAGATTAATAATGTAAAAACACAACATTAATTTTATTAAAAATTAATAACCAATACCATTATAATAATATATTTGAAATTTCTTTCATGGCCTAGAGCACATGTTGACAACATGTCTCTTAAGCCACTATGTGGTGAAAAGGCCATGGGTTCGAAATGAGCAAAAAAACTAGCCATGCTAAGGATTGATTTGGCTTAGAGGAGGTCACTCACTTAGATGGCCCTAGGTAACCACTACTCAAGTCAAAAGTTAAGTGTGTTAACAATCTCATGATGCACATAACCTAGCAAACAAAAATGTAAA
>APFE030830836.1:0-13852 GCA_000404065.3 Pinus taeda
GCACCACGGGGAGTTGGCCCGCTTATTTGTTTTGCACCTTCATGATGGGCAGGTCACTCTTGCAGGGGTGAATTTTGTGTTGTCTCCGGAGGTGATTCCAGAGGCTACCAGGATACCAAATGTGGGTGAGGTGTGGCCCAAGCGCAAAATGCTGGATTATGTTTATTTTGAGCCATATGTCAGGCCAGCATTCATGAGCCACTTGTCGGGGGTCTTTCTTTTCAGATTCCTCCGGGGGGAGTATGCTCCGATCATGCGGCTTATCATGCATTACTTCACATGTGAGGGGAGATTTTCACAGGTCGTCTCTTATCACATTCGCCTGTTGATGCACTTTACCCGAGTGAGGATGATGAACATCCCGGTTTTCTTCTTCCAGGACATTGAGAAGATGGTGTCCGTGTTTCAGAGGTGGTCCCCAGCTCAGCAGTATAGGAGTTTGTGCCATCATGGTCTCATCCAGCTCATTGTTTCCCATCAGTTGAGTCAGCAGGGCATTCCATGGGCAGACTTAATTTCTTATGAGTTCTTTACAAGGCCACTACAGCCAGAGCCAGAGGCCATTTATGAGGAGGGCAGTCCTTCACACCAGCCTGAGATCACTGTTCTGAGACATGTTGCTTCCTCACCACAGCTTACATATCAAAAAGGCCCGAGGGCCTTGTTTGCAGTAGCTCGGTGAGTACTTTCTCCACAGCAGGTGGAAGGGGTCTCGCCATCATCATTTACAGGTCAGCGAGTGTTATCTCCACACCAGGTGGAAGGGGCCTCGCGTTCTCCATCAGCAGTACGGGACGGCAAACAGCCCATGGTAGAGAAGGAGAGAGCCGGTGACACACAGGTTGACATCATTGATCTTGATGCTCGCTCCCCCACTTCAGATTTGCATGAGATCATCCAACAAAGAGAGGCAGAAAACCGCTTGTTACATCAGAAGCTCAACATGGCCCAATGGACAATAAACTATCTTGAGCAGCGCAACAAGCAACTTGAGGACGAGAAAGAGTTGGATGAGCTGTGGAGGATTCGAAGTGATCGAGTCATCAACCGTAGGAGGCCCAGTGACTTGCTGCTCAAGGAGAGGGAATCCATGCTTATCCGGGTGAATACACACTTAGAGAGGTTGTTGGCAAAGGCCAACCAAGAAAAGAAAGCTGCTAAGAACATGAAGAATCATTATTGGGCCAAGGATGCCATGTTTGTAAAGCAGGATAAGATTCTTCAAAGGAGGTTGACGAGGCTCTCAAAGGGAGGAAAAGACGCAACCTACTCAGTATCTTGGCTGAGGCCTCTCTCACCACCATGATACTCCTTAGCCCCTCTAGTAGCAAACCCAAGAAATTTTGAGAGTTTTGAGGCATTTTTGGTATTTTTGGGAATTTTACAGGTTTTGGCCATTTGACTGGTCTCACCCTGCGCGCGACCATACATGGGGCCAACTCAGAACGGGGAAAACTTTGCCTATGGATGGGTTTCAGATTTTATGGAGATTTGGGCTTCCAAAGGCTCAAAATGCATGCAAATTTTGAAATTCTGCCCCTATTTTGAGTTGCAGAAAGCTGTCTTGGGAGAAATGACATTTGAGGGGTCAAATCATCTCCAAATTGAAAAATTTCGGTGGGGTTGGAAAGTATACTCGAATACCTTTCCAACGAGCTATCTTGCACCTGATTTAGACACCAGGAAGGCCCTCAAGCAGAGCTGTGAATGTGCGCGACCAGTCAGAGTGATGTGCGCAACCTGTCAAGGAAATTTGCCTGTTTTGACCAGTTCGGCTAGCAAAACACTGTTTTCACCTTGGTTGACTTTGGAGGCATGTAAATGATGGATTTTTGTGTAATTTTCATGGCACTTAGATACTTTTACTCTCCTTGAACACTTCTAGAATTTTCCTTGATGTAAATGGTAAATATTTAATGCATGGATAGGTTTCCTAAGTTTTAGAGGCAAGTTGTTTTGACTGCCTATTATCTAGTGATTGTTTTAGAATTAGTTGAAACAACTCCTAGGAAGCTGAGCTCGACCCCTAGAGGTGGGGAAAGGAGTTAGATCTTCTATATTATGCCTTCTCTTACTCATTTTAATGGTTGGACTCTTGAGGGAGAAGCTCTATTGTATTTTTACTTGTATCTCTGCAATTTGAGGAAAAGGAAGGCCAGGGTTTTGCAGACATCACTGTGGATTCTTGTGGATTATTGTGCTGATGGTGTGTTTCCTACTTGTCATTGTAAGTGTGTTTATGTGTTCCATCTCTTATTCTATTGCTGCTAATTAAACAAAAGAAGTGATAAAGTTTGAATTCATGCATGCCATGCTCAGCTTTCAATTTTGTTTAATATCTATGTTTTCCACTGTCTAGAGAGGATTCAAAGTCATTGTTTGCCCTCTCTAGCCTCTCTTCTATTCTCCTTAATCATCCATCTCACCTAAAGGCATCAACACAAACTCCTACCTTGCCCCAAAGACCCACCTGCAAAAACTGAGCTCAATCCCCGCACCCTGAATTGCGCTCCCTCCAAATGCCACCAAAAACCCCAAAAACTTTAAATCAACCCTCCTTATCAGTTTACTAGCCTAATATCAGTGTTTCTAATTGGTCAACTCATCCTATTGAAAAATCCACCGAGTTTGACCGGAGAGAGCCTTCTCTTGCCTCGTAGGGCTAGCTACGAGGCTGAATGGTTTGATGTAGCCTTGAGATTTGTCTATCTCAGCCTAGGTGAAATTTCAAGTGCTAACACGGCATTGATGTACATTTGATGTCTTTATATTCCTAAATATATCACAGTCCGGATGGATGAAACTAGATCCAGGGTCTTCAAAACTTGTTCAATCTTCACTTAGAGTACAAGTCGATCCATGTGAAAAAAAAATTGGACTCGAACATGGAAAGACATCACCTGATTACTAGCCAATGATATAAGTTGTTAACAAGCGCGAGAGGAATCACCAATAATGACAATGACCCTCAAGGTACTATAGTACAATTCACATGGTGTGAAAAAGGACCTAGCGTCAAACACCACGCAAAAGCTCTTGGTCCAAGGCCATTAATGTAAACTTGTCGCCGAAAGTGAGAAGCTTGCCATTGAGGCATGCAAGCTTGAAAGTATTGAAAGGGTTGTTCCTAGGTCAACTTCTTGGATAATGAGCTGATGTTGACACGAAGTGACCCATCGTAGGAGGGCCTTAGTGAATTCCACATCTACGACATGAAACAAAGCAAATTATTTTGGAGGTGAAAATAATCTGATGATACAGGGTTCAGGGTGGCGGTCATGAAAAGAATGGAGCGTGAATGTATTGCAATGAGTGAGACACAGGCGAATTCTCCAAATGACTTCTCTTGAACATATCGACGACACTGATGATGGATTGGTAGCGTTAACCCCAAATATGGATGGTGTGACGGACCAATGGTGATGACCAGTGAACGGAACAACCCAACCCGGCTCAGATGCAGAAGGAAAGTGTCATGTTCAAGAGTGACTTGCTACCAATAAATTTTTTTCAAGTTTTCTTCCCAATTTTCCCCAGTCATTGCTGACCAGTACCTCTTTATTTTTGTCAAGCTTGAGGAGGATAACATATAATTGTTCTATAATCCGCCCTTCGGGCGAACCTTTCACTATTTTTTAACGAGCCTAGCGACAGTTTAACTCATTCTCGTCCATTTGGACGAGTTTTTCACTATTCGGTTTTAACGAGTTTAACGACAAAGATAACTCAGTCCTTTTCAATTTTAGAGAGTCTAAAAGGGACGGAAAGGAAACTCCAAAGATTCTTTTTCGTCATATAATCCCTTAAGTCCAAAATAGCGTAAAATAATATGAAAGGGATGAATTTTTGATAGTTTTAATGAGCCAAACAAGACAAGCGCTCGATCTTTTTGTGTAATAATCCCTCAAGTCCAAAAAGATTAAAATTTAGAGTAGGGATAGCACTTCCGATGACTTAACGAGCTGGAGAGGCTAATCACTCGAAAATATTTTCATATTTTACAAGTCAATTGAAAATAGCTTAAAGGAGACTCGTTTTTTTAGGAACGAGTGATGATTTTGGGTAGCAGTTGATTCCAGGTAAGGTTTGGAATTTTCCAATCATGGCAGTGTCACAAGGATGGCTAATAGAATCACTCTTCGCAGATGTTCCTTGAAAGGGTAAACAATCAGATGGAGGTGAATGATCAGCTAAAAAAAACAGAGTGGAGGTGATGATGAGAACACGAACAAGGCTCAAAAGCTGATGATAAGGCATTCACAATGGTTATTTACCAGAAAATTGGTTCATTTTTTAATGAGCTTAAACTCTAGGGGAAACATTTGCTCACTGCTTATGTTTATTTTTTAATGAGCTTAAATTTCACGTTAAAACTACTCGTGATAATGGTCATTTATTCCTTGATTCACCATTAGCATTTTGTTCTTTCAAAGATTGTACTACCTGTTCATTTGATTCATCAAACCGATTAGAAATGAAAACGTATGCTTGATAAATGAGTTAAGAACACTAATATCTTACTTGAATTACGTGAATGGTAAAAAGTGACTTTTACCTCTCATTTTACCATTTCATTTGAACTTGGTTTTTTGGAGCTCTGGAGGTGCTTTTCCCCCATGATTTTCACTAGCTGATTCCAGGAGATTCTGTGGATGATTCTTGACACCGTCTGGACCAAGTAGGAGCTAAACTTGTGCTCTTCAATTGCATTCTTTTCTTTTTGAATTCTGAGCATGTTTCCTTGCTTTGCTAAGCCTATGGGGTTTGAACAACTCACCCTGGATCCATCGCACCCTTCCTTAATCGAAAGGTGTGATGCATACTGGCCTTCTCACTGACTAGTCAGTTTGCATCACTCCCAATACACTTGCTGGGGTGCGATGGGTGCAAGGAGGAAACTTTTTGCACAACTTTCTCATAGATTTTTGTCTGTTTTTTTCCATATCAAGATCCTAACTCTTCTCTTGTTTGTTTTTCAGAGATTCATCAGAGCAAAATGGTTTCTACATGGCGAGAATGCAAGCATGAATAAGAGGACACAGTTGCTTTACATGATCCGGGCACTGTAGCTACATTGCGGAATTGTGGCTTGTTGAAGTTTTTCCGTATCTCCAACATGAGGCAACAAATCAACTTGTTGTAATATTTCCTCAATTCTTGGGATCCTACCGACCAAGTGTTTCAGATTAGGGGAAAATCGATCCCCTTGACTGTCGTGGACATCTATTTTTTGACCAGTTTATCGAGGCATGGTGCCCCTCTCTCATTATCAGGTTCTACCCGCAGGGGTGAGTCCGTGAGGGAGTATATTCGTCGGCACTACAGAGAGGGATCTCAGCCGAGTACGGATGGAAACATCAATATCCGAGATGTCCCTGAATGGCCCTTGAGGACCATTCTATTCACTTTTGCTAGACTAGCTGGTAGTTCTTCTCTTCACATAGCTAATAGGTCTTACATGCAGTATGCTCTGGAATGCCTTGAACTGAAGGTGTTCAACTGGTGTGATGTAGTACTCTCTGTGATGAAAGAACAACTGACCAAGGTGAAAAGCGGAAGAGCCAATAATTTCGGCTATGGTTCTATTTTGACCACTTTCGCTTTAGAGAGGATCCCACTGATGCAGCCGCAATACATCTCACTTGGCCTACCTCCACCGACTGAACCAAGGATGCAGAGAAGGGTTGACCTCATGTCTCGACATGCTGGCTAGCCTCAAATTTCTTTTTTTGATACTTTCTTCGAGTGGTTCGATCATCGGGAGATGGTCTATGCCAAGTTTCCATATGCTGGCATGGATTTCCATGGTGACCCAGACTTAGTGCTGCTGGCTAGCGAGCAGTGGGGTGCTATGGGTAAATCTTCTAACCATATCTCTATTCATTGTTCCTTATAATGTTCTTATGCTTTCTTTAATCAATACTAATCAAAACTCATGTGCTCATGCAGATATTGGACTAGCTCGATCGGTAGTACGCCGCAGAGACCCAGTGGCCGCTCCAGCATGAGAGGCTATAAGGAGGGCCATCCCTCACGACCAGATTGAGGATCTTACTCTCGGTATCTCGGATGTGAGGACCGATGAGCTGCCTCTGTGGTTGCAGTGACATACTACTGGCGTGCCGAGTTGATGGACTAGGCTTTTACACATGATTGTACAGGCGATGACTTGTTATCACTAGCATCATTAGACTAAGGTGCCCCCAAGCATTTGGCGTTTTGGGTCATTTGACTGATTTTGTCTTGGTTATAGAACATTATGTATAAAATATAAATAGTTATGTATATATTTTTGATTTTCGAAGCTTTATTTTGGTTAAGTTACATGATCCTGCTACATATACTGATGTGATGCTTCTTTTTATAAATGTCGCAAATGTCTATCTAACACATAATTTGCCATGAGTGTGTCAGTGTGTTTAAACTTCTAGAAATATGTTGATATTGAATGAAATCGAACTATCTTTCCAAAATTTTGACTCTTAGGAACATGCGATAGATAGCTGGATTCCGTACGGAATAGATGCCGATGAGTTGTAGAATGATGAGTTGTGAGTCTAGCCTGACGACAAGTCGGAATATGCCATGTGTGATGGCATCAGAGAGGAGTTCTATCAATGTGTTGTATTCAGCGATATTCTTCATCGACCGACCAATACATACCCCTCTGAAACTTACTAACTTGCCGCTGGGATCGAAAATGGCCCATGCCGCAGAAGATAGGTTCCATGAACTACGACTCGCTCCATCGGCATATCCAACAAATGATTCCAAAAGGTTCGACATCTGAAACGAATGAAAAAAAGTGGATTACCTAACCAAAATAATTACTCTTAGTGAAAATAAAAATGTAACAAAAGCATAAGGATTACTACGCGACATTAAGCATAGTAATGCTTGAGGTACAACCCGTTGCGAGGTTGCGCCAGTGGAATCCCATCACAGTCCATCAACTCGTAGGCTCCTTTTGCTAATACACACTTAACAATATAAGGAACTATCCATAACGATTTGAATTTCCCTGCTCCCAACTTATCAGATTCCTGGTCGTAAAGTAAGACCAGGTCACCTTCTGAGAAGACACGAGGTTTGACATTTTTGTCGAACTATGCTTTGACTCGTTTCTTATGAGCTTCGTTAGCCGAAGCTGAATCGCGACAGGTTTCATCCAATTGGATTAGTTCCAAGAAACGAGCCTCTTCTTCTGAGATTTCGGGGAGAAGGTCGACTGCGAGTTTGAGGAACGAGATTTCACATTGAACTGGTAATATTGCTTCCAGACCATACACAAGTTGAAAAGGTGTAAACCCAGTTGCATTTCTCACCGATTTCTGGTATGCCCACAAGGCTGAGTACACGATTAGGTGCCAACTCCGTTTATGTACTATGATCATTCTTTGCAGCATGCGCTTCAGGACCTTGTTGATTGCCTCAACCTATCCGTTAGCTTGTGTATAGTACGAAGTAGAGCTGTCGTGGGACAGTCCTAATGTGGCAGCCAACTCAACCATCATGTGATTGTGAAAATGCGATCCATTATCTATAACTATGGCCTATGGAACGCTGAATCTGGAGACTATGTGATTAAAAAAGAAAAGGGCATCCATTTTGCCGCTATTGTTAATGTAGGCATCGCCTCAGCCCATTTGGTAAAATAGTCTACCGCGACTATGATATACCCATGCCCCCCGGCCGAGGTGGGGTTACATGTCATAAAATCTTTGCCCCATTTTGCAAATGGCCCAACAACAACTACTGGTTGTAGCAATGTGAGTGGTCTTCTAGTTTTGCTATCGAAAATTTGGCAAGCATGGCAACTTATAACTGCGGTTATGCAATCTTTGAACATTGTTGGCCAGAAGTAACCTACTCGTAAAAATTTTTGTGTTGTAGCATAACCAGATTAATGCCCCCCAAATGCACCTGAATGACAATCATTCAATACTTTCTCGGCCTCCTCATGGGTGAGGCACCTCCGCAGAACTGTATCGATACCACGACGGTAAAGGGTATCACCGACGCTCACGTAGTCTTTTGCTTAGTATCAAATCCGTCATTGTTCGGAGCGTGAGGTATTAGACCTATATGTTTGTGTCTAGAGATAGATGATTATATCTTCGTACCATGGATTGCTTGAAGATATCAGAAACAAATTTCCATCCACGATTGCTTCTTCCGATGTTGCATCGTTGGACAACGATGGGAGATCACATAGTAACTCTGCGAATACCAGGGCTTTCTTTGATTTGTATTTTTTGAATTCCATATCAAACTCTTGTAAAAATGCTATCCATTTTGAATATTTTCCCCCCAGCAACTGTCGTGAGAATATATAAGTCATGGGGTTACAATCTGATAAAATGGTAGTTTTTATGAAGAGGACGTAGTGTCGAAATCTCTGTATCGCTTGAACATCTGCTAGGGCTAGCATTTCAACGTAGGAGTATTTCATTTCTGTATCATTTAAGTTTCGGCTTAAAGAATATATAGGATGTTCAATTCCACTATCCTCTTGAACTAAAACCAGTGCTATGGTTGTATCTGCTACGACCAGATATAGGTTAAAGTCTTTTTTATAATTAGGATCATACATTAATGACACTTTTATTAGAGATTGCTTTAAAGCATCAAAGGAAGCTTGCGCGACCTGATCCCAAACGAAGGGTACTTCTTTTTTCAATAGATGAGTATAACCTTTAGCTAGTTTAGGGTAATTTGGAATGAACCTCCTAAGGAAGTTTGCTTTCCCTTAGATTTTCTGAATCTGAAGCAAGTTTGAAGGTGGAGGCAAATTGATGATTGCATAAACCTTGCATGGGTCAAGACGAATCCCATCCTTTGAGACGAGGAGCCAAGTAAACGACCAGAACTGACACAAAACATGCATTTGTGCGGGTTGAGTCTTATTTTGTAGTGTCAGCAACGTAGAAATATCGCTCTCCAATGCTGCAGATGATTAGTCCGCTTTCGCGAATGAGCCAGAAGATCGTCTAGATATGGTTGAACGATGTTTTTGATGTCATGGAAAGAATATTTCATTGCTCTCTAAAAAGTTGCCTCTGCGTTCTTTAAACCAAAGGGTAGCTTGCGATATGCGAACGTGCCGCACGGACAAATGAATGCAGTCTTTCACTGGTCCTATGGGCAGCTATTTATTTGATTATACCCCAAAAATCCATCCATAAATGAAAAGATTTCACATCTGACACATTCATCAATTATCTGGTCAATAAAGGGTGTAGGGTAGTTGTCTTTCGGACAAGCTTTATTTACATCCCTGTAATCGACGCACACTCTAATCATTCCCTGTTTCTTCATCATAGGAACAATATTCGATACCCAATCGTTCAGAGGAACGAGGTAAATAAAACCAGCATGGAGGATTTTTTCAACTTCTTCCTTGATGGCAACGGCTTTCTTGGGGTGCACCTGCTGTAGCCGTTGTCGTACCGGTTTGACATCTAGATACATTTTAATTTTGTGTTCAACTATGCTCGAGTCAATACCTGGCATTTCATCATATGACCAAGCAAAGACATCTCTAAACTCGCGAAAGAGAGAGCTATATATTTCCAGTTCTGAAGAAGAAAAAGATTTTCCGACATGAATATTCTCTACAACATCTGTTTTGGTTGAGATATTTATGGTGGTAGTCTCTTCAATATTGCATAGGTTTCTCTCGGAATCCACCGTATTTACAGTATTCGTTAGAAAGTCAAATAATGAAGGATGGTGTAGGTTGTTGGAATTATCTTCTTTCCAGTTCAGAAGATGGGAACGATGGTGGTAATCCTCCCATGGTTCCCCGTCAATCATCATCGATCGAATGATTCCTTCGTCTGTAGAGTGTACTTGCGACCAAGGATCTGAAGGGGTGCCATATTCCTTAGACCTATCTATCCAAATGCCTGATGAGCGTTGATATGGGTTTGCCTCCCATGCTGAAAACATTGATTGCTATAATATTTCCAATGGGGTTAGAGGCAATACCTGTAGATGATCCATTTCAACATAATTTTCTGACATCTTTTGAATGGAAGATATAATGTTGCAGGTTCCTATTTTAGCAACTTCCACCAAATTGGTTGGAGGCGGTAGGGTAAAAGTTCCCATTAATGTGGGGTCCTTTAATAGGCCTACTCCGATATTGTGAAGCACATTAGGGCTTCCATGGATCATCGGAAAGCTTCTCGTAACTTGTGAACTGTTGGGGAGAAAATTTTGTTGGTCGATGATTGTAATTCCTTCTTGGGAAGGAAATGTAATTTTCCTAAAGTAGGTCGACACAACGGCTGCCATGGCATATATCTAGGGTCTTCCCAGTAGGATGTTGTAATCAAGGTTTCCGTCGATGACTTCAACATCAATTTCTACTATTTTGCCCCCCAGTTCGACTTGCAAGTTACTTAATATCCCATACGGGGTGTATTTTCATCCATCAAATGCTTTCAATGTCGTCGACGATCGCGACAAGGATGGAGACCCTAGAATTTTCCAGCAACTCATCAACATGATACATGTGGATGCCCCCCATCAATAATTGTTCTATGAATAGTTTTTTTGAGGGCTTTCACTTGAATGAGGAAAGCTAGTTGAGCTGGTAACTGAGGGTCGTATCCTTTGTGATTAAAAGATACAAGATTGGAATCCGTTGGGTCAATCCCCTCTATTGTTGATAATAAAGCCTGCTTTTGGGAGGGGAAATTTTGTAGTACCTCAAGAGTCGACATCACGGATGGCGATTGGGCTAAATCTTCCACTATATTATAGTGTTGTGCTGCTCGGGCACGAGGATTAAACATCGATTTGTGTACTACTCCCTTTGGCGGTTTTACTGTTAATTCAGGAATGATGGGTGGCACAACTACGGTCGAAGTTGTTGTTGAACTACTAGGTTGATCATTATCCTTGTTGTTCAACATCTATGGATTCCCATAATCTTTACTCCTTGTCGATATAAAAGCATCATTCAGTTGCTTTGAAACTGACAACATTAGCACTTGGGACGGGGAAGCATTTTCCCTAGCAACCAGATTTGTTCCTTGGTTTGGAAACGGATCATTCAATACAACTGAGGTTTTTGAACTTTTGAAGGATTCTAAGTTCATCTTTATATGGACACTCACTGGTCCAGTGATCCTCATCACATATATGACATGGAGTTTTTGGTTTCCTATTCCCAGAAGGGTTTGCAGAATATTTTCTAGGAGATGAGTCCTCCTGGTTTTTCTTCTTCCCTTGTTTTTTCTTCTTGCCTCCTGGTTGCTTGGGTTCTTTGCCTTTGTTTGTCGACACGAAATTTACTTCTGAGGCTAGAAGTTCTTCATTTGCATTTTGACTCAAAACCGTGCAGGCCTTTTTCGATGTAGCCTTTGCGGTTTTAGTGCTTGTCATACCTAGCACGCCATCACCGACATGAGAGTCTTTGTTTGATTTAGGAGGCGGAGGAATGGAAAATTATGGTCTAGGAGCATCAGGGATTTTATCGTAGAGCATGCCAGACTGAGTATAGATCAAATCTAGATATTGTGCATGAGAAATAACTTGCTCTTCAGTGATGACTCCTCCCTTTGCCACATCTTCTGTAATAGCAGGTAACAGAGACTTAATAAACCATTCAGCCAATAGCTTATCAGGAACATACGTTTTTACCATTCTACGATGACGTCTCCATTCATGAATATGATCGGATATGTGAGTGGCCGTCGTTTGTTTGAAATTGGTAAGTAGCTCAGTTCCTGTTTCGTACCTTATAGGTAACTAAAAATGGGTTAAAAATTTTGTGGCTAGGGTACTGAAGTTATCAAACGAAGCTCTGGGCAATTCGATATACCACTTTGCTACCAGACCAGTTAGCGTTCACTGAAAGAGGCGAAGGCTAATCGAATCATCATTGATAGTGTTTGATGAACACCATAGATGAAAGGTCATCACATGATTCGACGAGTCTTCTCTCGGATTTCCATTAAATTTAGGAATATCATATGGAAGTTTATGCAGAATCACTGGCCACCAAGGGGCATAAGCAATTGGATCGTTGAATCATGTTTCAGGGCCACAAAAGGAAACTGCTGATTCAGGCTTGGTTGAGCATACCCAGGATAAGATGGAATCATTTGAGCAGTTGGTCTTTGCATACCAGCATAATGCATTTGATGTTGGTAACTTTGGTAAGTTTGATGGGCATAACAATTATGATATGGTTGATACGGCTGCCCATTACTTGCAAAGACTTGTTGCTCATATCCTTGGTAAGCTTGCTGGAATTGTGGTTGTTGGTATTGCACCAACCATGGTTGTGAAGCCATGGGCTATTGTCCAGTACTTACTGTTTGACCAAGATGGGGGTTGGCGTTCCTCGTTTGAACCTGTGCCATACCACTAGTTGGTGATTGTGGTTGTGTCGTAGGTACAAGAGATTGTTTCATTACAACCTGTGAAACTTGAGGTTGGCATACAACTGGTAACACTTGTACTTGCGATACTGCCACAATAGCCGGCGTAGTGGATATATTTGTCATAGTAAACTTTGTTGCATTGAGCATACAACTCTTGGTTGTTGAGGCAGGATTGGTACCCAACCACTAGTTGTGATTCCAGCATAACCCAAATTTTGTTGTGAACTTACGTATGGTTTTCCTTCCGAGGAAGGAAATCAAAGGGTATAAGTTCCTCCATACGACGGTGATCTAGTACTCAAAGGAATGATTTTCCCTTGGGGACCAGTTTGCCCAAATTGACCTTGTGAAGGATCAATTTGTTGAGATTCAACGTAAGAGATTCCAGATATAATTCCGGACGAACAAACGGGAACAGTCCATACTGTCAAAATAGCCCCTAGATGGACTCCATCCAGCGATTGAGAACTGGTTGGGACAGATGGCACGTCGGTGAATATTGTCGAAGTAGCAGAAGGAGCTTCTGCTGCTACTGTGTCGGGTAACACAGTCGTTGATGTCGATGGTTGTTCAGACATATTAAGCCTGTCCAAAATATTCCTTAGCGATTCTTCAGGAACTTGCGATGGCGGGTGAATATCTTCTAATGAAGAAGGATATAGGGCGATCCCAGCTCCAAGTTGCGTTGGAGTATTAGATGGAGGATCTTCCACAATCTCTTCTATGGCAATCAATCCGGGAGGAAGAGGCAGACCGTTAGGTCCGTAAAATATTTATGGTGCCGAAGAAGATATAAGTTCTGCAACAACAGACGGTTGGGGAGTAACACCTTCCGAATCAGCTGTAGATGGAGCCGGTTCAGGAATAGAAGTGTTTTCCGTCACACTAGGATCAGTTGTAATGTCCTTTTGTTGTTGCGGAATTTCTTCCGTAGAGGCAGGGATACCAGAAATGTTCGGAGTAATCGGAGTCTCTGAGTATGTTGGAGTGCTTGCTCCAACCAACCTAGGGGACTTTGATCTGGTCAAACAAGTTCGTTTTGTCCGGAATGGTTTCGCTTCCGAAGTCAACGACGGTTGACTCATAAGTCTCCGCGAACGATGGGGTTTTGATTGAATTTCTTCCACGATTGTAGATTACTTGATCAACTCAAAATAAAAGGGAATTTTTTTTTTCGACTTAAATGAATTTTAGACACTTTGACACAACTTGTTTTTTCAATTTTAAAGAGTCGAGAAAAAAAAAAGATGACTCTAGTTGCCTTCGATTTTTATTGAGCCTGAAGTGACAAGTGCTTAGAGGATCTTTTCTTTTAAGGAGTCTGAAAAGGAGAAAAATGGACTTCTCTAGAGATCTAGGCAGAGGGGATTACCAAACCAATCACAAAACTGCAGAATACTTTTTACGATACGACAGTCAATCTTTCCGAATGTTGTGTTCAATGCATTGCGATC
>APFE030830845.1:1794-13152 GCA_000404065.3 Pinus taeda
GGTTGTAGCTCCCTTCCAGGAGAAACTGGAAAATGAGAGAGAGTTGTAGCTCTCTGCAGGTTGCAGCCTGCGTACTGGTAAAGGAATGCACCAGTACAAAAACATTGTAAAAGAAGTTTCTAATTTGAAAGAAGATAGAGACATATTGCAGCAGGTGGTTTTCACCCACATTGGGTTTCCACCTTATATCTGGTGTTCTTTGATGTGACTGCCTGCTTTTCTTGCTCATGCTCATTATTTATGGTATTGGTATGCAAAAATAATTCAAAGTATAAATAAGAAAGATTTGGCAAAAGAATTAGATAATACTGATTCACCCCCCCCTCTCAGTATTATTGTCAACAGAATCATCACCCCTTACTAGGATCAGGGTGAAAAAGGAAATGGATTCCTAAGCCTACATAGAGAATTTCTTGGTTTTGAAAGTGCAGGACAAGATTTGTGTAATGCCCTAGTTACATAACAATATTTGGAATACGACTTTCTATTTTCTCATCAAGCTTGGCCATATATGTGAATTTACTCTATGCTTATGATGATAACAATATAGTACCTGTAGAGGTTCCTAACATGTAAGAGATTGAATTGGTAATGATTTGGAAAACATTGATCTTACCATTTGTAGACATGTCAAACCAAATAGAGGGGTTCATTAGGGGACTTTTGAGGTCTAAAATGGGCCTCCTAAGAAAAATGTATAACCAAAATAAACTTTATAAGAACCAATAGGGTTCAATATGATGATGTCAACCATGGGGGAAGATTCACCATTTTTGGAGTAAAAAAGTAAAAAGATTAAAAAATAATAAAATCATAAAACTATTTTTTTAACTCGTTTTTTCAACTTATCTCCCTATGGGTTTACTCAAAATTCGAGTGGAAACACTTGTTGGATGCATAATTTGATTCCTCATCCAAGGAGTACCCATGTTGCATATTTTCGATGGACCGTGCTACACGAAAAACTGAGAAATACATGAAAAAACGTGATTGCAATCACGGTTTTCATGTATTTCTCAGTTTTCATGTAGCAGGGTCCATCGAAAGTATGCAACACAGGTACTCCTTGGATGAGGAATCAAATTATGCATCCAACGAGTGTTTCTTATCGAAATTTGAGTAAACCCATAGGGAGATCAGTTGAAAATATGGGTTGAAAAAATAGTTTTTTCTTTTTTTTCCTTCTAAGATTTGATGATGTAATCTAATATTATTTTATTATTTCCACTATTATTTTATAATTTCCTTAGGATACCTATTTTAGACTCAAAAATCCCCTAATACGGTAGTGCTCAATATAGAGATCCATGAACTTGAGGAAAGGCTAAGTATTTTGGATGGTGTGATGTGCCATCTTAAATACATAATAAGGGGTTCTCCCTTATCCCTATATAAATGAACCATGGGTGGCCCCAATTAACTAGTGAGGGTTGGTGGAACCTAGCTCAAGGTTGGTTGCCTTGATAAATTCATCTATGAAAGGGGGGATATATAAGGAAGGCATGTCACTTATGTCCAAGCAATGACCATTCCAATAGGAGAGTATTATTCTAAAGGGTTCTTGACAACCTTCAACATGGTGTAAATAATTCTAAACAGGAATAGAAACAATAGAGTGGTATTATAGATACATATCATTGGGTGAACACTAGGGCTAGAGTTTTCTTAGAAGGAGTTGGATTCAAGGTTATAGGGTCTAAACTTGTTCCAAAATAGTAGGGAAAAATAGAGCTTCATTGAATTTGTTAAAGATTCTTTTAATCAAATTTCACATGCAAAATGGTAGGGGAAAGATGAGTCTTTTATACATTTAATGAAATAACACTCCTATGTTGGTCATGAGACTTCATAGGTGGTGATCTAGTATGTTAACCACTACTTTTTATTTCATAGTGGATACAAGGTAGGTTAATATTTTTCAAAGGGATTTAGTCCTGAGGGCCCTCATGGAATTATTACATAGGTTGAGATTTTACATCTCCATGGGTGAATATTCCTCCTTTTATAGAACCAATTCCTTTTTGATGAGGTATCGACTATTCTTGTAATTTAACTAGTGTTGGGCTAGTCTTTCCTTTCATTCCATGTGTTGAAATGTGAGTCATCAATAATATTTCATGGGACAAATCTCCACCATTCATGACATCCTCATATTTTTTATCCCCTAATGGAACGATCTCTTGTGATGAAATATGAGCTACATACACTTGAGATTTTTTAGGACCCATAATAGCTTTCCTCCCACAATTAATTTTAAGTCATGAACGTGTTTTGGTAATGTGAATATATTCCCTTCATGGTACTTTTATTTGTCCTTAGTCTAAACATGACTAAACTTTATGAAAGGTTCTAGGCCATTGATCTTAATCAATGGATGGTATCCACCATTCATACTTCTTGTTGTACTCATCTTGGATAGGATAATTGTTACAATGAAATACTAGCCATATATATGTGATAGAGGGATCCAAAATTCATGATTCTTGATGTTTTTTTTTTAATTTCTTGATGGGCCTACCTCTTCTGATGAACTACTTGTTGTGGATAATACTTTAGTCAAGTTGCATGTTGTGATGAACTATAGGTTTGATGATCAACAACCCATAGTTCATCACAAGAGGTAGGCCCATCAACAAGGGCTACTACTTTTTGAGCCTTAATTAGGTTGCATGTTGTGATGAAAATATACCATTAATCTAACATAGTGGGCCATGCATCTGCGATTCATGGTACTTAAAACCTTTTCAAACACCAAAAACCTACCTATGTCAAAATTTAAGCTAATGATATTTTTGAATGTGGTAAAGATCTATCATTTGTGACCCTCAACCTTCTTTCAAAATTCAATAGGCCCATCCCCCATAAGACATTAACCATTTATATAGTTTTTTTGGGAGGATTCTTAGCTCTCTATGCCCATTAAAGGAAACCTTCAATAATCTCATGCCCCTAGACAATCTTACAATGATTTCAATCTTTGGGGGTTTCTTTTGTGGAAAGGGTGATCACATAATTCTTTTTGGATCCCTCATGGATTTGTTTTGGAGGAAGAACAAGGGGAGATTGAAGTATCATAGGATGATAAACAAACATAGGATTTACCTCAAGGTGGTGGATTTTATTAGGAATAAAATCACAAAGCAATGAATGAAAAATAAAACAAGAGAATTTTGGGTTATGTCCACAGAGAAATATCTATTCCTTCCTTTTATTCCATCCAAAAATAATTGAGGGATTAGAACTTGTAGCACACTTGCATCAACCTCCTATTCTCTTTCTCACAATCTACTCTCTCAATTACAATGCTATCTTAATATTACATAATTGTTGTACAATTGCTTCATTGTTTTACAAGACAAAATTTTCCAAAAAATTATCTTCATGGGCACTTCCCTTGAACCCCAACACAAGGGGATCCAAAGAGTTGTTGCTACCCCCTTTAGAACCCTTGGAAATAATAGTATGGCAAAACCCCTCCTACAAATTGGGGTTCAAACATGACTTAAAAAAAGACCTATAGACTAAGAAGATAATTATGCTCCACAACAATCAATCTCCCAATTGGATACTTATTACATTAACTCCACTGCTACTACACCTACTAGAATATGCTTCAACTTTGGACCTTGCTAGTTTCTCATCTTCATCATCTTGCTTGAAGACCAACTGAAACTAAGGAAAATCTTAATTTCTCCTTTGTTAATTCCTTTATCAACTTATATGTAGGATTTTGGCTAGTACATTAGAACCCTTGGAAATAATAGTAAGTGGAAACCCCCCTACAAAATTGACGTTCAAACATGACTTAAAAAAAGACCTATAGACTATGAACATAATTAATGTTATGAAACCAGCTCACAAAAAGATAGAAAAGAAATATCAACGCCTTAGAAATCAGCCTCTTCGAGGGGGTAATTCCTTTACATTATACAAATGAACAATTCTTCGATGCTACAAATGACAAAACCTCATTTCTATATATAGGAGTCTAAGGAGTCACAATATAATCAAATCCAACATAAAAATAATAATATAAGGGCACAACAATAACAATAATGGGCTTCTATGGGGCACAATAATAACAATATGCAGACAATAGGTGCACAACAATAAAACTAAGGGCTACAATGACAATAGTAATGTGGGAATCACTAGTATTATAGGGACCTAACATGCCCCTCTCCTTCAAAAAAGTGTTGTCCTCAACGCTTGAGTAGTTATGGATACTTCTGTATAAAATTCTCATCCTCCCATGTGAAATCTTCAGTGGGTAAGTTCTCCCACTTGAAAAGATACTCTGAAATTAATCGATTTCTCCGCTATCGAGTTCTTATTTCTGTGACTGCTTCAAGTTCCAATATGATTTTTCCTTCCTCGTCAAGTTCTGGCAATATTGTTTGAACTAGGATCTTGTCACCAATAACCTTCTTTAAGCATGAAACATGGAAAATTGGGTGCACTTAGGAAGCTGCAGGAAGCTCCAATTTGTATGCCATATTACCAATCTTTGGTGATAATTTATTATCCTTCTTAGCTTGCTTGAGGGACATTTGTTTATATGGTTGTAGCCGTAGAAATACCTAGTCACCTATATCAAAACTTCTTTCACTGTGATGTTGATTTGCCTGTTGTTTCATTCTATTTTGTGCCATAGTTAGGTTATCCTTTAAGAGTTGGAGAACTTGTTGTTGATGCTCGATGTGATATTTCACTGCTTGAACCTTAGAATTTTCTCTTAAATATGATATGATGGACGGTGGGTGATATCCATAAAGTGCCATAAATGGGGTCATTTTTGCTATAGTATGGAAGGAAGTGTTATACCACAATTCAGACAAAGGAAACCATTTGACCCATTGTGTCTGTTTATTAGATACAAAGCAATGAAGATATCCTTCCAAACATTTGTTTACTATCTGAGTTTTCCCATCAGATTGAGGATGATAAGATGAGCTATGAGCTAACTGAGTACCAAGACAAGAAAATAATTCTGTCCAAAAATTTCCAGTGAAAATGGAATCTCCATCGCTTACAATAATATTTGGGTTTCCATGTAGCTTTTGAATTATTTCCATAAATGCAATAGAAACTGTATTGGCTTTAAATGGATGAGATAATGTACAAAAGTGTGCATACTTGGTAAGTCTGTCAACTACCACCATGATGACACTCTTCCTTCAGACTTGGGTGAACTTGTGATAAAATCCATTGAAACCTCCCCCTAACGTTGACTTGGAATGGATAAAGGTTGTAGTAGCATGGGGTCTTAATTGTTTCAACTTTATTTTTTTGGCAAATGAAACATTCTGCCACAAAATTTTGAATATCAAATTTAAAGCCATCCCAAAAAACTTCCTTCTTAACCCTTGTTGGTCACTTTAATTGCTTATTAATTAAACAGTCGAGTGCCACATAAATTGTCAACCCGGGAAAGTCCGATTATTTCAAAGACAACTACGTACTATATGTACTCAATTTTAATAGCACTAAAAGTTGTAGTATAAATAAATCACACCCCGTTAAATCTTCACTCTGTGTTACAGCAACTATACTCTATTGCAGATATCTAACAAGAGATGAATAATTAATCAGAAAGAATAAATCTGCAAAAGAAAACAATGGCTACTCTGTAACAAAGGATCAGGACCCTATCCCCAGAGTGGGAACCTTCAGCACCTGCCTCTCTTTATCCAGTTCGCCAATTCACTCTGTAAACCTAATCACTGGTGAGACACTCATGAAATAGCATCAATCGATTAAGAAAGAAACAAAGTTTCAACAAAAGTAAAATAACATCTAGAAACAGTACTTGTTAACAAGGTATGAACAAAAATCACACTTAACACACGACATAAAGATAATGGGTGAATCTTGTGATGAAGGTGGGCCCTGTCCTTCTCACAAGATTCCCCAGGAAACAAAAAATAAGATGAGATACTGAGAGCAAAACTCTATTCATTCATCAATATACCATATTACAAAAAACGATTCAGTCTCGTTCCTTCAATTACAACCTTGTGTTACAGCTCGTTCCTTCCCCCTTCTAATATAGATGTCTCCTCTTTATAGAGGAGACATCTATTACAAAATATTTACATTATAGATTCTAGTTCAACACATTATACAAAAATAGGGAAATTGGTTTCCCGTCAACAGAATAGTGTTACAGTAATTTAGATTATGAACGTTACAACCAATGTAATAGCTTCCTCGGTGATCGATCAGGTTCCTCTATTGTTGTCAAATCTGGTATGCAAATCTCAACTGTTTCAGCTTCGAGATTTACGTGTTGTTCTTGCTATTTTAGCTTCGAGATTCGCGTGCTGTTCTTGCTATTTCAGCAACTGTAAAAGATAGTCCTGCCAGCTTTAGGCAGTTTCAACAATGCGGTCTACACATCATTCTTTAATTGTTCAGCAACTCAATCAACTTCAAAGATCAATTATGAAGATAACATGATTATATGTTAAATAATCAAACATATAGCGATGAGAAGATTCACTCCATACCTTTAGAATGATTGAGTCAAAATACTAATGAGGAATTTCAAATATGGGTTGAAAAGGGTGATATTATAACAAAATGTAAGGTCAAAGAGAGACAATATGGGGTCCTAACATTCCCCCCAACTGAAAGGATTGCATGTCCCCATGAAACTTCTACTCTGAATCTGAGTTGGAATACTAGGATGAGCAGTGCAAATTGCTTATACAGTAAATATAGAAAGTGTTGTCAACCATGTCTCTGAACCCTTGGACACTCTGAAATTTTTGCCATGCTACAAGCTCCTCCTTTTTGGCCAACGTGAACTGAGCCTTCTATTTGTATCCTGGTAGCCATAGAAGAGGGAAGTGAAAGTGATAACCCAACCATTTCTCAACACACTGTTGAATACATTTAGCATAGTTAGGTATTCATGAGATTGCTACCTGAAGATTGAGAGGGTTAAAGGGGTGGTACTCCCTTCTCTCCTTAGGATAGTGTTCCCAAAATAGATTATTTGCTTTTATGGCCAAAGTTCCCTTAGTCTTGACATAGTGTTGGCAGTCCTCCAAGACTGTTGCCTGTAGTTTTCTGATATGGTTAGTCATTCCTGGCTCTCGTAGAATTCGTTGATGTTCAACAATAAAAACAACGACATTTTGTGGCTCAGCTCGGATTCAGAGAAGGCAGTTCTCCTCATTGTGTGTTGCTGACATGAAAGCATTTTTCCAGGTAAGCTGATTAAACAAGAAAGAAACGAAGGCTCTAATCTGAATATCACCAACGAGAGGAACTAAATTAAGCTTCCTATCTTCAGGCATGGTCTCTATGAAGATAGAGTTCACATAAAAAGTTATGTTCACTATTTGACGCTTCTGCAAAAGCCTCAATAAACTGCTGAGGTGTAGACACCTAGTGGGGTTGTCCATCTCTGATCGCTTTCACTTGGAGGAATGCTAAACATTCTCTCAGAAACACAGAATAATTAAAAGATGGTTTTCTAGTGGCAAGTAATCTTTGAACCAAGTCAAAGATAAGAGGCAGTTTGGTTTTCAGCTTCTTGTTTTCCTTGTGTTGTGCACGAGACTGTTCAAGGGATTCCTAATTCCTATATACATGATTGAGCCATAATGACTTTTGTTGCTGAAATGCCTTTCCTTGTGAGAGATCATACTCTGTCTTCCATGTGTCCCCCAGTTCTTGAAAAATGGAGGCCTGAGTATAAACAATGTTTACACATCGAGGTTCAGTCTGGGTACATGCAGTCTTAAAAGACTTTGGTACTGGTTTCTCATCTGTAACAACTAGGGTAGGCCGGGGTGGTTTTATTTCTTCCTCCAAGGTCTTTGAAGGCCCTGCTGGTTCTTGTGTAACAGTAGGGTGTTCCTTTTTAACTATGACAAGAGCAGGTACAGGACTGGATCCAGGCAGCGGAACTTCGATTATCTTATAACCGGCTCGAGAATAGAGATCACCACATTCACTGCACATGTATTCATTGTGTCAATCATTTTCTACACTCTTTTTAGCTGCAGATGCTACCTGAGCTAACATGTACAGATTGAGTTCCTTTTCATATGCTTCCCTTGCCATTTTTAACTCATGCTTATAAGCCTCAATCTCAGATTTCAAAAACTCATTTTCTTCCTGAAGGGAGGTTAAAGTAACCGAGCCTTCTGTAGTAGTTGCAGGTTCCAGTGGATGGGAGGATCGTTGTTTAGTGGCAGCTTCATCATTTGCATTCTCAACAGGTGGTTCTTGTGTATCACCTGTTAAGTCAATGGCTGGTTCTTGTGTAACAACCACATCTAGGTCGTCTACCTTTTGTTTCTCAACAGGTGGTTCTTGTGTAACACCTATTAAGTCAGTGGTTGGTTCTTCTGGAGCAACCACATGCTGTACATCATCTTGGGTGTCTAATTTTGATAAATCAGTAGCTGGTTCTTGTGGAGCAGCTGTGTCCTTTGAAAAGAATGATGTCACAAAATCCTGAACACTTTGCATTTCGGTACCTGAGGGTGAGGAAGGTAAGGGTTCAGGGCTTGGCGGAGTACGGTGTTTTAGGATGATAGGTGGGGAATTTGGGGTGATGGCCTCAGTTGCTGCAGATGTCTGTGTTCGTCGCCGAGGTAAGGAGGCAGGAAAAACAATGGTTTTTCTCTTACAAACATTTTTCCTCAGGATAGGGGGATTATCAGTAATAACAGCTTCCTTAATTGAAGCCCTCGTTCTTCTCTTTAGTGGGGGTGCAAATTTCTCTTGTCTTTTCCTATTGAGCTTAATAATGGGGGTATTATCATCTGAATTATCAGTGGGAATATGGATGATGGGAGTGGATGATTCAGTTTCATTAAGGGGTGGGGTCTGTTGTAGGTTTTCAGTGCTCAATTAGGGTGTTTCAACTGCTGGTTGCTGAATTTCAGCAGCTTGCTTGAGATTTTCTACTGCTAGTTGAAGGATTTCAACAGCTTGCTGAGGAGGGTTTTTAAGGGGAGGGGGATTGTGCAGTGCAAATCCCCTATGAATTAGGAGCTGAACCAAGCGATGGTGTGTGAGGGAGAGGAGTCGGTTCCTTGCATTCACGGAATAGTGTGACATATTCTTTAGACAACCAAGTAGATAGTATGGCATATTTAATTAATGACCATGTCTTAAATGATTCAATAACACAAAGTCGTGCTGGTACACTACCCGATAACGTCCCTCACAGGTGAAGTAGTGCTTAACGAACTCTGCAACCTTCAGCCATGGCGGTGGTAGTGAACAGAGTGGAACACCCCTGCCTTTAGGTTCGACGTGCTCACCTAATAGAAGAAAATCTTGCTGTGCGTTCAGAATGAGGTGTTTTTGACTGAACCAACGAGTACCATTGGTTGGTAACCTTGAAGCCTGCACTATATCCTCCTCCATTACTGGAATTTGCACTCCCTGAACAATAGAGTATCCTTCTTTCAAATTGCATGTGAATTCCAGAACTTGCTGGGAATCAAAATCCGGAAGCCTTCGGAAATAGTCTACCCATCCTGCTTGTAAAAAGATTTGGTATGCTTCCTGGTAAAGTTCCAATAGAGCCGTTGAGCCAAGTTCATGTCTAACAACGTTTCCTCCCATAGTTACTGGTTCAGTAAAATGCAGAGTACAGAGCTGAGTTGCCGCAGTCGAAACAGAGTAGGATGTTGCAAATGAAGTTATGACACAATAAGACACAGATGGGGTGACGAGACACTACTGTGAAAGAATAATAAATGATGGTAATCGGCGTATCATGTAATGATTGCAATATTTTGGTATTCCCCCCCAACTGCGGTTAAAATGATAGGTTTGAATGTACGGTGATTTTGGCAATCATATCAATATCTTCTCATTAACTACAATATAATATTTACACATAAACACGCATACCTTCACATTTTACCTTTGGTTGTTGCGCGGAAAATATAATCTCATCATTAATAAATCACCGATGGTCATGAGAAAGGGTTTACAAAGTATGAGGGTATTTATACAAAAGGTTTTCTATATTCACGAGAAGTGATAGTGAAGGAACACAATTATCAGGATGAATGGATGATTCCTTTAATGAAAAGTGATATGTATCCGTCATTTTTGAGAGAAAATAATGGTTCAATCTCGGGAAAAATGGGAAAATTTGTGCTTCTTAGGAAAGATGGAAAAGATTGGTGTTCCAGCAACGGGAATAAAAAAAAGGTGTTTCAGAAACGGGAAAATGGTGTTTCAGCAACGGGAAAATGGTGTTTCAACAATGGGAAAATGGGAAGATATTGCTGAAGGGTAGCGAGAGGGAATGGTTTATGATTTGAAGTGAAATGGAAATGTTTCCCAAGCCGAAGCTTGATCCTTCCTGTATTGAAATTGTTCTTTTCAGCTAGCCTCCGAATCTAAGATCTGCAAATAGTTAATTGTAACATGGCAACCCTTTGACAGAGATTATTAGTTAAGAAATCTAATCTAAAGAAAATAAATATATAAATAGAAGAACTAAGTGCAATGAGGGATAGCAGACTCCCCCAAAAAGACATAATGTATATCTGTCACGCAAGTGGCTTTGAAATCCTCTTTAGAAATAGGTTGTTGATACAAACAGAGTTGATACCCATTCACTAACAATGGTGTTCTAGAATCATCAATTGTTAGGAGTCTGACTGTTTCATTTGGGAAAATAGTATCTACTTCATAAGGTCCTAGCCACCTTGTTCTTAATTTGCCTTGAAAATTTTCAAAACGGGAGTCATACAGTAGAGCCCATTTACCTTTTTGGAACTACTTATGCTTAATGGTTTTATCATGCCACTTGGTTCTTTGCTGTTGTATCATAGTTGTTTAATGGATGGCATCCAACCTCTTTTCATCCAATTCCTGAAGCTGCTGCAACCTAGCTGTCTGTGCATCAGTCAAGTCAAGGTTAACATCTAAAGCAGTCCTTAAGTTTTTAATTTCAAATTCCACAGGAAAAACAACACTTTTACCATAAACTAATTCATAAGGTGAAAAACCTGTGGTGTTCCTCCAAGTAGTTCTATAAGCCCATAATGCTTCAGGCAACCTTTGAAACCAATCCCTTCTATTCTCCTTTATCGTTTTTGTTAAAATGGCTTCTATGACTTTATTTGTACTTTCCACCTACCCATTGGCCTCGGGGTGATAAGGCGTAGTCATTTTATGCTTAATGTGATATTTCTGAAGTGTATCTTTAAAGCCATGAGAGTTGAAAGGAGGTCCTCCATCTGTGACTAGTTCTCTAGGCAATCCAAACCTAACAAAGATTTCTTCAAATAGAAAGGTTAAAATAGATTCTTCATTAGCTCTAAGGAGTGCCTTAGCTTCCACCCATTTAGTCATATAATCTGTGCAAAC
>APFE030830877.1:9737-102736 GCA_000404065.3 Pinus taeda
ACAAGTATATTTGTATACTTCTGTTTTAAACTGAAACAAATCCAGGGCTAAAAGGAATGGATTGATTAAGTCATCCTTCTATAACTTTCCAACATATGCTGGAGTAAACAGATTGTAATTTGGGTAATTTTTCTAATTGCAAATGGGAACATACTTGTGTATTGGCAGGGTGGTTACGAAGTCCCTAGAAGTGGAGTAAACAGATTGTAATTTGGGTAATTTTTCTAATTGCAAACAGGAACATAGAAGTGATGAATTTAAATTTTTCTTGGTTTTATATATAGTATTAGGTTTTTTCTCATGCTTTATGGCACGGGTGAATTTTATCTCACACCCACTAGATTATCGATATGTAATTTCAATAATTTTGAATTCAAAAGATATTTTAAAGAAATGCAATGATTTCATTTGTGTATTCAATAAACACAAGATTTTATAATTGAGTAAAATATTCGCCATGCCTGGTGAGAGATTCGCCAAAAAATTATCTATACATATCATATTATTGATAAAATCGCCTTCCATTTTTCCTATATACCATGGAGATTCGCCCATTTATTATATATGTAAATTTAGGGGGGGTTCTTAAAATTTTCCCTGATTGAGTATAACACATTTTTTATGGAGAGGGTCATGTTAGGTCCCTATAATACTAGTGTATCCCCCTTATTGTTATTATTGTGACCATGTAGCCCCCATATTGTTATTGTTGTCCCCCATAGAAGCCCACTATTATTATTTTTGTGCCCTTGCATTATTATTGATATGTAGGCTCTGATTATATTGTGACACATTAGGCTCCTATATATACAAAGGAGGTATTTTCATTTGTATCATCCAAGAATTATTCATTTATCAAATGTAAAGGAGGTTTCCTTGTCAAAGAGGATAATTTTTAAGGCATTGATCTATATTTTTGTGAGTTCGTTCCACGATACCATGTTTGCACTATTGTCGGCTCAAGTGGGTTAAATTGCCACTCATAGAAGGTTACGAAAGTTATAAAGGAACTCAGGATTTCAGAGGTCAAACTAAAGAAAATTCATACCAACTTAACTCTGGTAGAGGAACAACTTGATATCTAGGAGGGACAACTAAATACAATAAAATAAAATAATGACTAGTTGACCACCAAGAATAAGGCCTCAAAAATTAGATCATGGTATTAAAAAAAAATTGAGGGGCAATATCTCTCTAATTGAAGTTTCTTCGCATTTAAGGTGAGAACATATTAAGGGTGGTTCACAAGTGAGTATCTCATGGGCCCCAGTATTGCAGAAATAATCTTGCAACTCCTGGGACTCCCTTCTTTAATTTTAGCAACCCGGTAGTTCGTAACAAACTTGGAAGCGACGGTGCTGTATGCACAAGTACTAGCTCTTTCCGCAGTTGTCACTTGGTCAGCTGGCACAAGTCCAATAGGGGCTTAAGCCAACTTCTATGAGCTCTTAGAAGAATATTTTTAATTGATGGATGAAAGCTAACTCAAAGGAAGCTAATCTATTTGTGAAAAGAAACTGAAAAGCGGAAAGGAAATGCAAACCCTAGCAAACCCTAAATCTACCAGCTAGTCCTACTGATCCAAGAAGGAAGATGAGAGCTACTGTATGAGATTCCATTGACTTCTAAGAAGATGAAATGCATGTATCTAAGCTATGTCTACAGCAGAATCTGAAAGAACCATATTTTTGTATTTTTGAATAAGTTGTTAGAATTATCATGCATGTGCTTTTAACTAGCTTTTGACTGTGCAGAGGTGGATCAAGGAGGAGAAATGCTTGGAAAAGGTTGGGAAGGTTCAGAGAGGATCTAAATATTCCCTAACACTCTTCCCCAGAGTCTCACAAGGTTTGCTATCAGGAAACCTCACTTGTGAGCTTCTACAGGAAGTCTGCAGGGGTTCTATAGGAAACTTCAGGATTTCTACAGGAAACTCCATAATTTGTACAGGAAACTTGGAAGTCAGTTTTTAGGAGGTGGCTGAGTGAGGGAAGGTGCATGGATGGATCTGGAGTTAGGATAGGGGTCTAAATATGGCATAAGGATTGGTTGGTGGAGTGGTGAGGAGGTGTAGAAGGCTGACTTGGCTTGAAGAAGGCTAAGGCAATGATTGCACAAAAGCTAGGGTTATGTGAGCAAATGTGGCAAACGTGAGGTAAGGATTCTAAGTAGAGGGTGGAGTGGATGGTGCTGATGGAGAATAAGCAGATGAAGAAGTGGTACAGGTGCTCTGCAAGTCGTTTTTCCAATCTGAACCAACAAAGACTTGTAAATTCAAAGACCTAGTTATGTTGACCTAATATGCTAGCTGTCAGTAAAGAGAATGAAAATAAGTATGACCTACAATAAAACCATGTATTTTATCTCATGCAACTAAGAAAACGAAATTCTGAACTTGTAACCAACTTCTACACATTAAAATCAAACACTAGTGATTGCATGGCAAAGCAAAATCAGTGTTTTTGTGGGCAGCAAAGTCATCCTAGTCACAGCTCCTAATCCCACTGAGGGAGAGGTGAAACCACAGATGTTTGATGGCCCTTTTCTTGAAGATTTTTCTGTTAACAACCTATCAACTAAATCTGAGCATGAAAAGCTATTTTACTCATAAAAAACAACCTAATTAACAAAGCAAGGTTTAAATCTAAATAGTAGATTTTATTCTAAGAATGCAGCAAAGACACATGAAAGTAAACAAAGGAGGTACTGGGCGCTTGAGATGGGCCCAACCCCAAGAGCTACAGCCTCCTAAGAGATATTTAGAGCTCGTTCAAATCTGGATTCATGTTTATTGATCAAAAGAAATGTTACATTCCAAAAACTGTCCACAAGGAGAACTTGAAAATGTGCTGAAAGCAAAGCTAATCTACTACCTAAAAATCGAACTACAAAATTACTAACTATTGGCTAACCAAAATGACTAACTACTAGCTATCTACTAGCTATCAAATGGCTAACCAAAATGAGGCCCTAAGCCCTCTTATTTATACAAATTGAGGACCTCAACAGTCCTCCTAAACTTTCGGGACTTGGCTGCCAAAACTTGTAGTTAACAGCAGTCCTACTTGACTTGCTTGGCTGCCCTTGTGCTAATTGATTTGGTGGCCCTTGAACTCTGAGCTGATGGTGGAGAATTCGAGGTAAGGGCCCATAAATGAAGGGGACACCTTCCTACAAATCCTCTCCCTTGTTCTCCCACGAATTTGGCTGCCAAGTGCTCATCAAAACCTTCAATTTTGTCTCCAAATTGATCAAAAAGGCTACACAAAGCACACATTAGACTTGTAGACATAATGATTAACCCAATTCACTCTATTAGAATAAATATAATAAAAAACATGCAATCAACTAATGAGAATGGTGGATTAAGTCGAATTAGTAGGTTGAATGAGCCCATATAATTATCCATTTTTGGGGCTCATCAGTATCTTTGCTTGATTCCAAACTTGACCAAAGGAATAGATATGGTATATTAGGTTGTTAGCATTAGCAAGGAAATCTACATTCTTCAGAACTATATAAAAAGGTACTAGTGGATGTTAAAAACAAAGTATATACAACACATGAAAAATAATATAATTCTAAAGGGAAGTACTATAGTGAATTATTTCTAGAGGAACATCCAACTTCTTTGGTTGATGAAGACACTTTTTGTTGCAAAACCTAATTACACAAATATTTCAAATTTGAAAGTTGCAATCCAAAAAATGATCCAGTGTAAGATCCCATATGAAGAACTTTTGTTGAAGTATGAAAGGTTGATTACTCCTTTTGAAGGATATGTTCGAATGGCATAAGCATCCACCAATCCTAAAAGTCAATGTTCCACTAGTCATCAGACAACTCAAAAATGAGAAAATTTCATTTTGCAACATTGTAAAATATTTTTTAGTCAAATATAATTAAGTATTTATAGATGTATTTACGGTTAGAATTGTAACTTATTCTGATATCATATTTAAAATACATGACAACCACTAAAAAATGATTGAAATTTTTGGCATTTTGACTACTTGTGTAGTCATTTTGGCTTGCTCATAGATAATTATAAAAGTCATCTGGTTGATTCTAGTATATATTGGGACATTGTAATATGTGTTTCTTCTCTTATGTGTCTTCAATATTTATTTTCCTTTTTTGACACACATGTATGATCATAACAGATTTATTTTAGCAAGTTACAAATTTATTTTATGTATCTTTAATAGTTACAGTGAATACTTGTAAGTTTTATTCAAAGACATATTGATAGACTCTCCATTTCTTCTACACTTTCATTATTCATCTAAATCATTCAAAAATTCATCTTCAATTTTTAAATTTGGATTTTATTAAAGGCCCAAGTTATAAACCTTAGCTTATTATCAATTCTACTTTCCAGCAAAATAATTAAAGTCTTACTAATATAAGACCAATTTGGGCATAATCATTCATCTCCAATATTGTGTTCTATTACACAAAGGAATATATCACCTTTGGGCACATTTTAATAATTTTTTAACAATATTTTAAAAGTTTTGAAAAACTTGTGTGCATGTCCTAGGCACTAGTTCCCTTTCATCTAGGAACTATCTCCATGATGAAAACACAAGGTATGGAGGGCAATGTTACATACCAAAAGTGGGTGACCCCATACGCAAATTTTTCTACGAGATTTATCTTTAACCGACAATCACCAACCCCTAACAGCCACTAGTGTAGCCAACATATTGTGCCATTTGATATTGGCTCCCTAAGGTGATCATATGTACCCTCCCCCTTCTCTCGAGAAAAATTATTTGAAGGTGGGAAATCCAATCCTAAAGGTATTCTTTTCATTATGAAAATGGGTGCTTATTCATTTTTATCCTTGGGCACTTTGGGCATGGATTATTGGGTGACTTAGAAGAGGGAAGGGTTTTGAATGTAGTATTATTCCCTCACCTTAAATGGGGATTTTTTCCTTAATCATAATCCCATGGCATCTCCCATAATGGCTTGTAGCTTTAGGATGGACACTACCTAGAAAATCTCATTTTTGGTAGCGTGGTCCCAAGTCATTTTTGGGCCTCATCATCACCCCCCTATTGAAAGTGTTGCTCATCCTCTAAGCAACAAATCTACCTCCTCATATTTGATGGCCTTGGTGGCCTCCTAGTCATGCCAAGCTTCTGTAGTGATGTCCTCTTCTCTGTCATGAAACCATGCTTTTCTCTTTGCTTCTTCCCACTGCCTGTGCTTCTTTTCCTAGAGAATTCTCAACTTCCTGTAGAACTGTCTCAGCATCCTATAGAGCTGCCTTTGAGTCCATTATCTGAATTCTTTCTCTTCTAGTGAAGGTTTTTGGCTTCCTCATTCATAGATGATGGATCTCTTTGAATTAGGCTCCTCCTTTCATTTAGATTTTGTGTCCTTAATGACAATTTTCCCCTTTGATTGTGATTTGGGTCTGCCAGTTCTTATCTGCATGCTCTTTCTTGCCTTAAAATATAGTGGAAGCTCCCTCTTTCACTTCTGCTTTAGCTTGGGAGAGGTACATAGGGTGGCCAGCACAGCTGCTACCTCCCTAGTTAGGATTTCGGTCGATTTCTCCTTCTGCTGCCCTTTCCCCAGACTTCCTGTAGAAAGTCTTGTAGTGGTTGTTTTCTGTCTTCCTGTAGAAAGAGTTCTCTGTCTTCCTAAAGAAACAATCTTCTAGCTTCCTGTAGAACCAATTTTCTCTGATTTGGCTTGCTTGGCTTGGGGTGCCTTCTCCTTGACCTGTTCTATGGTTGCCTTGGGTGTGTCCCTACTTGTTTGTACTTTTTTTTAGTCCTCTCTTCCCTGATTTGCAACCATTTCTCCCTTGGCATTTGTGTTTTTATTTTACTCCTAGCTTTGGTATGATTTTGCAAGTATATTCAATCAGATGGTGGCAATGGTGGTGAAAGGGGATGAAACCAGTGGAGGATGGAAGAAAAGAGTGGATGCATGCCTCCTCAATAGACTTCAAGCTTCAAATCCCTCTTCATAATTGATTTTGGCCTGCCCAAAAGGCTCTCAAGGATGTTTCTGGTAAAAATACAGAACTTCTTGTAGAAAGTCCTATAGCTTCCTGTAGAAGGTTGAACCATGACTAAATTGTGTCTGGATCATGAAAAAAATGAGTGTTCATGGAGGGGATGAATGTGAGGATGCATGGGAACTTGGTAGGGACCCTTCTGCTTGTGTTGGGAGGCCCCCTTTCCGCATTGTGTTCCTGCAACCTACAATAGTTTCCAAGGATAAAACTATTGCTTCTTTTTTCCTCTCTCTTTCTTCCTTCTTTTCTTTCTTTCTTTTCCTCTTACTTCTCCTATGGCTTGTCCTGTGATGGCCTATCCTGGGTCTTCTTACCACTGCCTTTCTCTTGCCTCCGCGTGTTTCCTTTCTTCAATTTTGTGCCATACTCAATTAATGATTGCAAAAGAAAATAAGGGATGTTTAACTTCTAGTTTGGAGGTAAATCCATCCTATGTCTAAATTCACTCAGCAACTAGAAATGATAGCTGTAGACAATACTGAACCACCCCTCACAAGTAATTTATTTCATGATCTGAAGGTTGACCTTGCTCCAAAAAGGATGTAAGCTGGCTGGTCTCGTTTGGTGAGAGTGCCCTGTTTCAATGCTCCGAGCAGAAAGGGACTGTTGTTTTATGTCTTCCTCTTTTGATCCTCAGGACATGATTTCTCAGGTGTTTGTATTTCAACTTTGCACCAATTCCTTGATTATAATGCTTTTTCTGCCCAAACCTGACTGTCAAAAGGGAATTAGGCTCCCACAAACAGAGTGCAGAGCTTAATTTTCATCCTCAGCATGCATACAATCACATAAAATTCACATTCTTCATGCACAGGTTAACCCTCATAGTGGTTTATCGCTTCTAGCAGAGGAATTTCTTAATAGGAACTGTGGAAGAGAATTTGACGCAGAACCAATTGAAACATTCCATGTAACACACAGGAAAACTACTATTCTAGATTCACAGGCAGACTTGTTTCATATTTTCTTATTCAAAACAGTTTAGTTCACCACCTTTCAAACGTATCATGCATGGAAGAGGCATGTTTGAGCCGACCTCTCTTCGAAACTCCAATTTGTCGAAGAAAAATCCAGGATTTTCTGCTCCGGAAGGTTGTTTTCTGTGTTTCATGTAGAAGCTTCCTGTAGAAACGCCTATAGAGTGCCCCTGTAGGAATTTTTTTAAGAAACGACAGAAAACTCGAGAAACCAAGCAGGAATCTTGTAGAGGACCACTGGTTAACTGATCTGGACATGGTGGACGTGTGCTCCAGTTGTGACTGTAGTTGAACAGAGGGTGGTGAGAATTTCAGCCGAGCATCATTTAATTTCAGCGTGATTTACATGAGAGAGTGAAGTGGCCAAGTGTATGTGGCCACATGCAACTGGAAGTGTTGTTCCTGAACTGTGCGTTTTCCCCCTGTAATCACTGTCGTGAATTGAATTGAGGTTTAAACGACCAACACTCCTGGTTTCTTTAATTTTCACGTAAGTGAGTTGTCCATGTGTACTGCGTGACTTCCAGCTCAGTGCTAAAGAAGGGAATCGACTTAACCTTGCTATATTTGTGGCTTAATTCCACCATTCCATTCATTCATGCAGTTTTTAAATTAGATTTGTGCAATAGAAGAACAATTTTTAGTCACGTACCTGAAGTCAAATGGCTGCTGTGATGTACTGTGGCTAGTCATTATTGCATGCACTGGTTTCTTTGGTTGCATGAGGGCTTGGCTGATGATTTTTGGTTGTTTTACTTGTGCAGGTGTCCTCTGGCTGGATGCATGCTGCAGAAGTTCATTTCCACGCTCAGATCTGCACCCTCAAGCTGCTGCCACTGAATTTTCACAAGACCGAAACTTGTTTTCGCCATTTCTCCCAAACGATAGATCGGATTGATATGAAAATTTCTAAGCATGTTCCTATCATCATGATGCACCTCCCATAGGAAAATCGTGACCAATGGATGCAAAGATTTCGAGAAAAATGGAAAATGACTGAATATTTCAGAGATCAATTTCTCAGAAACCGTGCATTGGAATTGGCTGAAACTGCTTGGGTAGGCTACTATCACCCATGTGCATCTCCCCATGAAACAGGTTTTGAAATGGATGCACGGATATGGAGAAAATGCAAAAATGGCTTAAGGAGATGGAGGCTTATTTCTCAGAAAACGTGCACCAGAATTGGTTGAAACTGCTCAGGCATGTTGCCATCACCCTTGTACAATTCCCCATAAAATAGCTTTTCAAATGGATGCATGGTTTTCAAGTTAGGGCAAAAACAAATTCTATTCTAGGTATTTTTGCTTCAAGGCATTTTGTAGTTTTGTTGCATGGTAAGAAAAATGAACTTGGGATGTGATGCAGGTATGGAGATGATGGAGGAGGAGTTTGAAGATTGCAAGAGGACTTCTGAACCCTTGACGAAGCTACCATATTCGCCAAATCGCCTTTTTGAAATCCATTTCTAGCTTCCTACAATTTCTACAGGAACTTCCTGTAGAAGCACAATGTAGAAGCACAATGAGGTGGAAAAATGATGGAGAAAGGCGAGGGATGGACACAGAGGTGCTTGCAGGCCTAACCAACAAATTCCCACCATCAGATTCCCCTTTAACATTGAATTTGGCTCGTCCAAAGATTTTAGAGGAAGTTTCCTGTAGAAATACACAACTTCCTGTAGAAATGCCTGTAGCTTCCTATAGAAAGCCCAGACCTTCCTCTG
Organism: Pinus taeda; assembly: GCA_000404065.3. Classification (NCBI taxonomy): domain Eukaryota; kingdom Viridiplantae; phylum Streptophyta; class Pinopsida; order Pinales; family Pinaceae; genus Pinus; species Pinus taeda. Next base: position 18,481 of record APFE030830877.1, read on the forward strand.
CCTTTGTTTTCAATGATCCTCTTGACCTGCAAGGTCCTTCTTGCAACCTCCAATTATTCAATGGAAATTATATATATATATATTTTTTTCTCTTTTCTTCTTCTTTTCTCTTTTTTTTTGAAAACAACTAGGGCGCCTCATATAGGTTTTCACCCTAATTGCCTGCCCTAGGCGCCTCTAAGGGAGGTTTTCACCCAAGGATCTTTTTCTTTTCTATTTTTTCCAACCCATTGACCGCCTCATAGAGGTTTTCAATCAATGAGCCAATCTAAGGCGCCTCCAAGGAGGTTTTCACCTTAGATTTTTCCTCTTATTTCCAATTTTTTTCATTTTTTCCTTTTTCTTTTTTTTTTCTCTTTTTGTTTTTCTACCCTACCCTACTTGAAAAACAAAATCTTTCTCAAGTATAAGAATACTTCCAATGGAGCCATGTGCACATCGAGATTAGAGACAAAATGATGTGGAGGCTTGAAATGCATGCTTTGACAGCTATTTGGACTTCGGATACCAAATGATCTGACTTTGAAGGGATCAAACATTGCTAAAGAAGAGAGTACTGCTGCAAATTAGTGACCATCTGAAACCATATCTTAATATAGCTCTTATATCCTTGGTCCTTTTGCTGATCTGGATCATTCTTCATATCTTCTTCTATCATGAATTTCTCATCTTCCTCTTTTTGCTGATTTTTCTCTTGAATACATGGAGGATTTGATGGTAACCATGAGGGAACTCCAAAACCCTCTTAGCTTCCTCTTGCTTCCTTTAGATCTGCAAGGTATCCAGTTGCATGGCAAGAAACTGCCTCATATCACTCTTGAAATCTTCCATATGATTTGCAAATTCATTCTCGGACAAGGTACTGCTCCCAACATTTCTGTTTGTAGCCATTTGCTCCAGAGAAATGTTTTCTTCTTCTTCTTCCCTTGAGGTTCTTCAAATATGTCTTGTTGTCCACTTAAGGGTTCTTTAATCACAGCCATCAAAGAAGAGAGAAGGTTGGCTATGTGAAGCAGTGGGGGTGTTGTGCAATCATTTTTCTAAATTATCTCTACTCCTACAAAGCATGAAAGGAAATATTTTTGATTGAATTTTGTATTTTTCTTCTTGTACCTCTGTAAAACTAAAATAGATTGAACTGCAACTAACTATCTTACTTAAATGAAAATGTGGAATTGGAATGAAAGTAGGAAAGGACTAATCTATTCTGCTCAAATGAAATTGCAGGAATGAAATGCTAAGTTACACTTGCAGAATGGAAATTGCAAAAATGAAATGCTAATCTATGAAAGCAAGAAATGTCTACCCTACTTTTGCGGAAATGAAATTGCAAAATGGAAATGAAATAAACTACTTAGCAGAAGGTTGTAGTAGAAAATAGAAGAATAGCAGCAATCACCAATACTCTGACGCTTCACCGGCAACGGCGCCAAAACAATGGTGGGCCCTAGTATTGTAGCAATAATGTTGCAACTCCTGGGACTCCCTTCTTTAATTTTATTAACCCGGTAGCTCGTAACAAACATGGAAGCGACGGTGTTGTAGGCACAAGTACAAGCTCCTGCCGCAGCTGTCACTTGGTCAGCTGGCACAAGTCCACTAGGGGCTTAAGCCAACTTCTATGAGCTCTTAGAAGAATCTTTCTAGTTGATGGATGAAAGCTAACTTGAAGGAAGCTAATCTATTTGTAAAAAGAAACTGAAAAGCGGAAAGGAAATGCAAACCCTAGCAAACCCTAAATCTACCAGCTAGTCCTACTGATCCAAGAAAGAAGATGCAAGCTACTGTATGAGATGCCATTGACTTCTAAGAAGATGAAATGCATGTATCTAAGCTATGTCTACATCAGAATCTGAAAGAACCATATTTTTGTATTTTTTAATAAGTTGTTAGAATTATCATGCATATGCTTTTAACTAGCTTTTGACTGTGCAGAGGTGGATCAAGGAGGAGAAATGCTTGGAAAAGGTTGGGAAGGTTCAGAGAGGATCTAAAGAGTCCCTAACACTCGTCCCCAGAGTCTCACAAGGTTTGGCTATCAGGAAACCTCACTTGTGAGCTTCTACAGGAAGTCTGCAGGGGTTCTACAGGAAACTTCACGATTTCTACTGGAAACTCCATAATTTCTACAGGAAACTTGGAAGTCAGTTTTTAGGAGGTGGATGAGTGAGGGAAGGTGCATGGATAGATCTGGACGTAGGATAGGGGTCTAAAGATGGCCTAAGGACTGGTGGGTGGAGTGGTGAGGAGGTGTAGAAGGCTGACTTGGCTTGAACAAGGCTAAGGCAATGATTGCACAAAAACTAGGATTATGTGAGCAAAAGTGGAAAACGTGAGGTAAAGATTCTAAGTAGAGGGTGGAGTGGATGGTGCTGATGGAGAATAAGCAGATGAAGAAGTGGTACAGGTGCTCTGCAAGTCGTTTTTCCAATCTGAACCAACAAAGACTTGTAAATTCAAAGACCTAGTTACGTTCACCTAATATGCTAGCTGTCAGTAAAGAGAATGAAAATAAGTGTGACCTACAATGAAACCATGTATTTTATCTCATGTAACTAAGAAAATGAAGATCTGAACTTGTAACCAACTTCTACACATGAAAATCAAACACTAGTGATTGCATGGCAAAGAAAAATGAGTGTTTTATTGGGCAGCAAAGTCATCCTAGTCACAGCTCCTGATCCCACTGAGGGAGAGGTGAAACCGCAGATGTTTGATGGCCCTTTTCTTGAAGCTTTTTCTTTTAACAACCTATCAACTAAACCTGAGCATGAAAAGATATTTTACTCATCAAAAACAACCTAAATAACAAAACAAGGTTCAAATCTAAATAGCAGATTTTATTCTAAGAATGCAGCAAAGACACATGAAAGTAAACAAAGGAGGTATTGGGTGCTTGAGATGGGCCCAACCCCAAGAGCTACAGCCTCCTAAGAGAGATTTAGAGCTGGTGCAAAGCTGGATTCATCTTTATTGATCAAAATAAATGTTACATTCCGAAAATTGTTCACAAGAAGAACTTGAAAATGTGCTGAAAGCAAAGCTAATCTACTACCTAAAAATCGAACTACAAAATGACTAACTATTGGCTAACCAAAATGATTAACTACTAGCTATCTACTGGCTATCAAATGGCTAACCAAAATGAAGCCCTAAGCCCTCTCATTTATACAAATTGAGGACCCCAACAGTCCTCCTAGACTTTAGGGACTTGGCTGCCAAAACTTGTAGTTAACAGCAGTCCTACTTGACTTGCTTGGCTACCTTTGTGCTAATTGATTTGGTGGCCCTTGAACTCTGAGCTGATGGTGGAGAATTCGAGGTAAGGGCCCATAAATGAAGGGGACACCTTCCTACAAATCCTCTCCCTTGTTCTCCCACGAATTTGGCTGCCAAGTGCTCATTAAAACCTTCAATTTTGTCTCCAAATTGAGCAAAAAGGCTACACAAAGCACACATTACACTTGTAGGCATAATGACTAACCCAATTCACTCTATTAGCATAAATATAATCAAAAACATGCAATCAACTAATGAGAATGGTGGATTAAGTCGAATTAGTAGGTTGAATGAGCCCATATAATTATCCATTTTTGGGGCTCATCAGTATCTTTGTTTGATTCCAAACTTGACCAAAGGAATAGATATGGTATATTATGTTGTTAGAATTAGCAAGGAAATCTACATTCTTCAGAACTATATGAAAAGGTACTAGTGGATGCTAATAACAAAGTATATACAACACATGAAAAATAATATAATTCTAAAGGGAAGTACTATAGTGAATTATTTCTAGAGGAACATCCAACTTCTTTGGTTGATGAAGACACTTTTTGTTGCAAAACCTAATTACACAAATATTTCAAATTTGAAAGTTGCAATCCAAAAAATGATCCAGTGTAAGATCCCATATGAAGAACTTTGGTTGAAGTATGAAAGGTTGATTACTCCTTTTGAAGGATATGTTCGAATGGCATAAGCATCCACCAATCCTCAAAGTCAATGTTCCACTAGTCATCAGACAACTCAAAAATGAGAAAATTTCATTTTGTAACATTGTAAAATATTTTTTAGTGAAATATAATTAAGTATTTATAGATGTCTCTACGGTTAGAATTGTAACTTATTTTGATATCATATTTAAAATACATGACAACCACTAAAAAATGATTGAAATTTTTGGCATTTTGAGTACTTGTGTAGTCATTTTGGCTTGCTCAGAGATAATTATAAAAGTCATCTGGTTGATTCTAGTATACATTGGGACATTGTAATATGTGTTTTTTCTCTTATGTGTCTTCAATATTTATTTTCCTTTTTTGACACACATGTATGATCATAACAAATTTATTTCAGCAAGTTACAAATTTATTTTATGTATCTTTAATAGTTACAGTGAATACTTGTAAGTTTTATTCAAAGACATCTTGATAGGCTCTGCATTGCTTCTACACTTTCATTATTCATCTAAATCATTCAAAAATTCATCTGCAATTTTTAAATTTGGGTTTTATTAAAGGCCCAAGTTATAAACCTTAGCTTCTTATCAATTCTACTTTCCAGCAAAATAATTAAAGTCTTATTAATATAAGACCAATTTGGGCATAATGATTCATCTCCAATATTGTGTTCTATTACACAAAGGAATATATCACCTTTGGGCACATTTTAATAAATTTTTAACAATATTTTAAAAGTTTTGAAAAACTTATGTGCATGTCCTAGGCACTAGTTCCCTTTCATCTAGGAACTATCTCCATGATGAAAACATAAGGTATGGAGGGCAATGTTACATACCAAAAGTGGGTGACCCCATATGCAAATTTTTCCACGAGATTTGTCTTTAACTGACAATAACCAACCCCTAACAGCCACTAGTGTAGCCAACATATTGTGCCATTTGATCTTTGCTCCCTGAGGTGATCATATGTACCCTCCCCCTTCTCTCGAGAAAAATTATTTGAAGGTGGGAAATCCAATCCTAAAGGTATATTTTTCATTATGAAAATGGGTGCTTATTCATTTTTATCCTTGGGCACTTTGGGCATGGATTATTGGGTGACTTAGAAGAGGGAAGGGTTTTGAATGTAGTATTATTCCCTCACCTTAAATGGGGATTTTTTCCTTAGTCATAATCCCATGGAATCTCCCATAATGGCTTGTAGCTTTAGGATGGATACTACCTAGAAAATCTCATTTTTGGTAGCGTGGTCCCAAGTCTCTTGCGATTTGTAAAATTTTATAAAGAGTAGGGGACCTTAACTACAGAAACAATGAGTGATTGTGCAATTGTTGTCCCTTAATCTAGTAGCTTCCCCTTAGGTTTTCCCTTCCTCAGGGCCCTGCTAGATTGTGTGCTAACAAACAACATTCTATCGATATGGTGGGAAACATTTGACTGATATATTACCTTTGGAGGATGTCATTTATCCTATCATGTTCCAACCATATTCTAACCAATACTACAATTATATTGTACAATTTGAATATTTGAGGTCCACCTAGCCTTAATGGTGGTCATGATAGTGAAAATTCTATGCATGAAGAAGGATTGAATGAATTTCTTACATGTTTCTTTGGGGATAGAAACAATGATGACGATAATAATCATATGGATGACAATAATGATTATAGCAGGGGCAATTATCTCCAACATAATATTGATGATAAAAACTTGAAAGAATCAATCAAAGAAGTACCTAAGACAATCATGTTCAAATCGGGTGCAGGTAGAACCTCAAAACTTGCATGAATATTAATATTATTAGAAATCAAGTCATTATTTGGTTGGTTATACAAAAGATTCACTACCCTACTGAAGTGAGTTGAAATATATTTCTTACTTTGCATTGACAATTGGTGTACATAATTTGTAAGAATTCATGAAATTCAGTTATATTTATTTAAGGGGATTTTAAAACCATATATTGCACATAAAAAATCCTAGTATATATTGACATATAAAACATGTTCATCATAAGTCAAACATCCAATTGATTTAATGTCGAGAAATCTTATTGGCCACTAAAAATTAAAATATTCCCTAAAGAGTCTGTGTTTCCATCAACTTGCAGAGAAGAGAATTAGTTTTTGGTTAATTTGGGGATTGAATATAAGAAAAATCATTCATGTAAAAATCATTGCATTTTATACACAAATAAACAAGACAATGCAGAATTTTCTCTATGAAAGGAGGAGATATCATAGAAATTTACAAGGTCCTACTGTTCCAAAGAAGGTTTTATGTCACATGCGAGTTATACCTAGACTCCAACGAATGTTTTGTTGCAAGTTATCTTAGTAATTGATGGATCGACATGCAATGAATAGGAGTAAAAATAGATTCATGTGAATTTTAGCTGACTCCAAAGACATGAAACACATAGAGGAAAAATATGACTAAGAAAATTCAAAGATGGACACCGTAGTATTATGTTTTGTCTTGCAATTCATGGATTATGCCCATTATCTTCCATGGTCTCCAATTATAGTGTTTGGCCAGTCCTATTGTTAGTATACAGTATTCCCCCATGGATGAATGTTATAAAGGAGCACCTTATGTTGACTCTCATCATTCCAACAAAACATCAAGTACAAAAAATGGGTGTTTATCTTGCGCCTTTTATTGAAGTGATGCAATTGCTATGGAAAGGAATAAGAATTTATGACATATCACATCCTCCATCAACTAGGTCCTTCTTTCTGCATGGTGTTCTATGTTGGAATATTCATGATTTCCAAGGATTTTGCGTTTTTTCTGTTAAGATAAAATACTTGCATATTTACACTCATAATGTATTTTCATTTCAACACTCATACTTATGTTTATACTATTATTTTTATGTTATTAACATTACTAATTGAATTGTAGGGATTCAAACAAAGGGGATATTTGCATGTCCAAAATGTGCAAAAACATTTCAAGGGCAGTATTTTAAATATCTACATAAATTTATTTATGCAAACAAGAAGGCTTTTCTACCACCAGATAATAAGTTTAGAAATCATTAGAAGAATCAATTTGATGGAAATGTTGAAAATAGAGGCCATCCCCTGATTATGGGTCTAGGTGATTGGCTTAAGAAGTATGAAGATGTTGAATCAAAAGTTCAGGATGATTCAATTGAAGAACCATAATAAGTTGTAGCTAATATTCCAGTATGAATGAAAAGGAATTCCATATTTTACGAGCTCCCTTGCTAAAAGGATATATTAATAACTCACATATTAGATCCTATGCATATCTTCAAAAATGTGACAGATTCTATATTTCTCCATATATCACGAAAAGGGAACGACACCTTGTCTTCATGGAGAGATGTTTCTCTTTCACATACCTAATTTGATAGAATAAATTTGTGGTCAAACAATGAAAACAAAACATATGTAGACGTTCCATGGATTTTGAAAAAAAGGGGCTAGATCAACTAAGAAAAGTCATATGTTCAATGAGGACACCTAGTAGATATAGGTAATTACTAGAAACAATTTTGTAATTGATGGACATAGGATAAGATTTAAAGCATGTGATTTTCATAATCTCATGAAGGTATTATCAACATTTAACTTGTATTGGTAACAATAATTAAGTACAAATATATTTTTATATTTTGTTGTGTGAGAAAAATTACTAATGACCTTTAAGAAATTTGTTTGATAGCATATCATGCTATTGGAAATTAGGGTTGTTCTTGTCTTACCATTGACTTAAGGAATGCCATAGGTTGCTTGTTAGCATTTGCTAGCTATGTGATATGAAATGTTCATGTGTGAGATACATAGAGAGATTATATTGCTTTTTAATTGAACAAAGGTTCATACTAATTTTCTATTCTTATATTAGGTGGGTGACATCCAAGGAGATCCATGAATGTGAAGTACCAAAATGGAAGAAGGAAATTGCAAAACTTGTATGTGTATTTGAAAAGGAGACCCCTACAAGTTTCATGGACCTATAAGTCCATTAACTTATACACCTAGTCAACGAAATTCAATTGGTGGGTGTTGTATCAATGAGGTGGATGTTTCTCTTTGAGAGCTATATAAAAACTATAAAACAATATGTTTTACAAAAGGAACCTCAAGAGGTTTGCATGGCTAGAGGGTATGTATTGAATGGAGCATTTTTATTCCTATGTGAATTCCTTCGTAAGGATTTTGAAGACAAACCATGCTTTTTGGATGAAGGAGAAAGATCATATATTATTGATGGAGAAAAACAACAATTTAATGGTGTCAACATAGAAATAAGTAAATTCACGATCAATGTGGTTGTTTTCGTTGCAATCATTAATTTACTATGTAATTTATTTGTCAAATATACAAGGGTTGAAATGTGAATTTGGGTTACACTTTTGTGAGAATTGGCAATGAGAATTTAATCATCGTGCCTTTTTAGCAAAACTATTCCATTTTTTGGTCGAATTAGGCATCTTTTTCAGCTAAAGTATTTTTTTCGCTGAAACAATTAAGCATAACTTTCAACCGTAAAATTTGAACATTAAAGTTAACACAATTTGCAATGAATTCTTGGCCCCTGGTGGGGAGGGGGAGGGGAATTTGGGCAGTTAGTTTTTTCGCTAAAATAGATTTTTGGCTAATTTTTTTTCAGCCAAAAATATATTTCAAACAAAAAACGTTTTTGGCCAAAATAATTTTTGGTTAATTTATTATTTCAGCCAAAAAATGAATTTTTTCGACAAAAAATGTTTTTGTTGAAAAAACCTTTTTCCCGCCAAATATATATATATATATATATATATATATAATATATATATATATATATTATATATATATATATATATATATATATATATATATATATATATATATATATATGGGGCATGAGCCCATTGCAAAGTTTTATTGGAAATACCGAGAGGGGGGTGAATAAGTATTTATTTTCAATAGTTAAGATTACCAGTTAATATTTTCACAATTATAATTAGAAAATTAAATAATAATAATTTTATTAGGAACATGTGAGAACACATATCCTCTTTTTACAAATGTTTGAGTACAATAATTATGAGGGCTCCAACCTGTTTCCAAGCTCCAACTTGGGCTTTTATTTGGCTTCAACCTCTAGGGCTCCAACCCTATCTCCTCAAGGCTCCAACCTTGTTTTAGAGGCTCCAACCTCTAGGGCTCCAACCCTTCAATTTTTTAATAAATAAAATAAATAATTAACTTACTGTAGTTTTCCACAAGTTTGTTCTGTCCATTGAATTATCTTCACTTTTCTCTTTCATTTCTTCACTTACCAATGCTTTCTCCAATTATTTCTCAAAGCTTTACTCCAATCCTTAACTAAGATTCCACATGTGGCCTTTAATTGTCCTTCAAGTTTCTTAAACAATCCTTTAATTCTCAAAGCCATTATTATGGTATTTGAGCTGATGACTTCAACTAATCTTCTTTCCACAAGACTGCTCCAAGTTTGCAATATGCTTACTTCCAAGAAAAATCACAAAAATTTCAATTCTCGTGACATTTTCAACTCCCTTAAAATGATGGCATATGTAACCCTACTCAATCTCCAATGATTTATTGCTACCACAGATGTGCCCTTGTTCTAACAAGAGTATCCCAATCAGACACTTCTAAATATGAAGCCTTGTTCTGAAACTTTAATCCATTGTTCTGAAAGCTTACTTCACCAATTCAAGCTCATATGTTTACCATAGGTCTGAGATAATTTTCTATAGGTTAGAGGGTCAATATTTTCATAATTCCGAGGCTTATTCCACTAGTTCGGAGACTGTCTAGCGATGATTCTTAGTTACAACCCTTAATACTAGTACAAACCTTTTTCTTGTTCTATGGTATAGTCCTTGTGATAGGTTCTGTGGTATATCTCTTCTCATAGATGCAAGTTTGAGAGTATTGACTCTAGATTTTCACCCAAACAAATATTCAAAAATATTCCTCGGTGTCGCTAGTTCATGAGGTGTGAACTATGGTATATCTATTTATCTTCTCGGCCGAAAATTGATTGATAGAATGAACATTACGATATTGTCTTTATACGAATTTTGGTTTTAAAAATGAAGGGACCTGTCTTATGCAGGGAGGTTGAGGGAGTAAAGATTCATTTTCTCCTAGACTATGCAGAGTTGGAGGGTGAGTATAGGGTCAATTTAATTGTATGCTAAATCACTGTCATTTAATTTTTCAACCTGGGGGTTTCGTAAACTTAGAATTAAACCAAAATATATGGGATCTCAGATGAAACTGGTGTAGGAAGTTTGTTTAGAATGGAAATGCATATTACAAATCTAAACTATTTTGAAAACAAAGGATTAAGATCTATTTTATGAAAGCATAAAAATGTTTGATCAATGAAATTAATTTACTTTAGAATATAGAGAAGAGTCTTTTGTTCAAGGGTCCTGGTTTTTCTTCTACAATATTTCTATAATAACACTACTAAACATCTAAGAAAGTAGTAAAGAAAACATATAAATGAAAGCAAGAAAATATTGTTTTCAGTTCAATTCCTAGCTCATGGAGAAGAGTCCCCTTACTTAGGAGGTCCTGGTTGTCCTTGTCACATAAAAACTAGCTCTAAAAGGAAATCAATCTTCACGTAAATTTAATCTAGGAAACCATATAATAAAATAAATCGTGTTTCAGTTCAGCCTAGCTCATGGAGAAGAGGCTCCTAAATTTGGAGGTCCTGGCTGTCATTCTCACATACAAACTAGCTGCTGAAAGGAGATCAATATGCACACAACAAAACATGGCCATAACATGAATTCATACTGAAATTATCTGCAAGTATTTACAACAAAGAAATAAGATGAACATCCAAAATTAAAACTAGTATATTCACAACTATGAAAATTACCCTACAAAAAAGTGTACTTATCTTGGTATGAGGGCCCATTCATTCCTCAATGAGCACATATGAACAACAATCACACCTTAAGAATCAAACAACACTCATAACTAATGATTTGGAGAAAATGATATTGTTTGTGTTGAATGAACAGTCATAAATCCGATGCTAATGAATAACTGACAACCATTTTCTTCCTTTGAAGGATGCTCCTCTTATTTATACATGAATTAGGGATATCTACTCAAAAAATGTAGATCCCTTAAATGTCTACCAGATCCATATTTGTCTCAACTTATCCCTAAATACTAGATACAAATCCTATGACACATCAAGATCTCCATGATCATTCTCCTTGGAATATGGTCTAGCTTTTGAATTGAAATTCAAATTTGATCTTGGGAGGCCAGAAAAGGGTGCCTTGGAAGCTTCCAAATGATATACACATGTGATCCAGGTGGATACTGGTGGCCACCCACCAATTACACTTGGACCCCCACCATTGTTTCTTTCAGTTTTTTTGTTTCTTTAATTGTAGCACAATTTACTATGTATAGTAGTTTTTCAGTTTTTGAACTTCCAGAGCCATTTTAAGGCTCTAAACGAAGTTTCTTTTGCGAAAAATGGGAGAAACATGGGTCCATGGACCGATGTTTCTCATCCCAAATTTGTATTACTTGGGTAGCTCTTTCTAGCGAGGTATTGTGCGCATCAATTGGAGTTTGTATGCCAATGTTACGACCCCGGGGAGTTGATGTACAAATTTACCCAAAATGAGGCCCATAGTTTGGCACTTCATCTCCTAGGGTTAGGTTTTTGGATGTTTAGGGTTTTCAATTGTTTCTCAATAATAAACAGGCCTTCAAGTCTTATTGTAAGACAGTTCAGATGCATGTAGCCACCACATCTCTCCGTAGAGATAAGCTATCGTCGCCCGAGCTAGTTTATTTCCATGTCTGTTTGTAAGAATTTTTTAGTATATTACATTAACGAAATGAATTATTATTTCTATTGCATCTTTGTACTCATAGATATCTTTGTAGTTTGTTGCATTCTTGTTTAAATCCAGATCAGTGGTATCAGAGGGGTCTGCTCCCTCTCTGTTTTTCTTTGCATGTCCCCAACGAGGTAAGGATATAAGGAGTTAGAGCTTGAACTAGTCGAACCTTTGCAAGAGAAGCATTGCAAATCCCGAGAACCTCCCATGGTGGATGAAAAGAAATACAAGGGTGTAGGAGATCCTATCAAAATCTTTCTCAAGAGGCCCTTGAGCAACAAAGTAATGCGATGATGGACAACTTTGTCCAGATCCTTCAGCGGCAACCCAAGGGTGACACATATACTTCTAGCAGCTACTCTAGAAAAGCCACACCCTTTAAGGTACAACTTAACTTTAACATTCCCATATTTGAGGGTCAAATAGATGCAGACACTATAGATAAATGGTTAAATATGCTAGAAGGGTATTTTTTTGTTTATTATTTTTCCAGACGGGAAAATATTACTTTCGCTCTTCTCAAAGCCACCCCACATGTCAAGGACTACTGGGAAACCTACTGTGAGCAAAAGGATGAAAGTACGGCCTCACTGTTTTCTGCCGCATCGACTTGGAATTCATTTCAGAATGCCATTAAGGAGAAGTACTACCTATTCTGAAGCTATGAGGATAAATAATTAAAGTGGACCATGCTACAGCAAGGAAGGGACCAAGACACGCCATACTTTACCAATAGTTTTCATACCCTTCACACAAAGTTGGGTATTAAGGATTTCGATCTATATTTGGTACTCAAATAACGTGGTTTCCTACACAAGTACATCGAGGACGAGATGGAGTTCCTGGAAATCTCGTCACTTCACATGGCGTATCGATATGCTGTCAAGATCGAGCAGAAGTTTAAACAGAAGAAGTGAGACTTTGAATCTGCAAATCCGAAGCAAGGGAAAGGTGCCCCTAAACTATTGAACAAAGGAAAAAGCCAAGGTGCAATGGCCAAGGACAACCCGCCAAAGCTACAAGCAAAGAACAACATCGTAAATATGAAGAAGGAAAAGGTAAAGTGGCATGAGTTCCATAAGAGCTCCACTCAAAACACAAGTGAGTGTCAAGCCAAGAAGTCACTGGTGGTTGAGCTAAAGTCTTTGGAATCAGATGCATGTTTTGACTCTGAGTTAGAAATTGATAATGGTAATGAAAAAGGGAAGCAGATTATCGATGCGAAGCCCAATGCCACCGTGAAGATCTGGAGGGAGGAATCCGAAGATCCAAAGGAGGAGGACTGCCTCTTCCACTCCTAGATGTGTGTAGAGGGCTCCCCACTATAGTTCATTGTCACGAGCGGGAGCCAAAGGAACCTCATTTTGGCAGAGGTTGTGAAGCGAGTGGGCTTATTAACCACAACACATCCACAACCGTACACCATCGGGTGGCTTCACCAATCACAGGATATTCGTTTGAGCCAATAATACCACCTTTCATATAACATCAGTTCCTTCACGGATGAGGTACTATATGGCATTACTCCCTTTGATTTTTGTGATGCATTATTAGGCCAACCATACTTGTGGAAGCAACATGCTATGTATGAGTCAAGGCCTCGTACTATTATTGTTACTTTGGGAAATAATTTGTACAAGATACCAGAGGTATCACCGCCTATCACCATCTATTTGGTTATTGTAAAACAACGTAGTAAGCTCATTTCCAAAACTAGGAAATTTTTTTTCCTGATGATATGCCCTCAAGGAAAGAAGAAGACAGTGTCCACAAACTCCATGCAAGGCCCCTCCAAACAACAACTAGAGATGGACAAGGTCATGGAGGAGTACAAGGACATCCTCACCTCCCCTGCAAGGGTTCCTTTGCACTGTTAGGTTAAGCACTCCATCGATCTAACCCCAGGTGCGCCACTTTCCAATGGACCAATCTATCGACGCTCTGTTATGGATAACGATGAAATCAAGAGGTAGATTTCGGAGCTACTACAGAAAGGTCACATCCGACCAAGTTTGTTGCCCCTTGGGAGCTCGATCGTGTTGGTATAGAATAAGGATGGGACTTGGAGTCTCTATATTAACTATCAGGTGCTAAACAAGATCACTATCCAGAATAGATAATCGATCCCATAGATTTATGGCCTTTTGAACTAAATAAAGGGGGGAAATATTTCAGTAAGATCGATTTGAAGTCAGGATATCACCAAGTACTAATCGAACCCTTTGATGTGTGGAAGACTACCTCCAAAGTCAAGGAGGGCCTTTTCTAATGGTTGGTTATGCCTTTCATGTTGACGAATTCTCCTACAACCTTCATGAGGCTAATGGATGACATCTTACGACCATTCACCAACTCATTTGTAGTGGTATACTCGGATGACATCCTGATCTTTAGCCAGAGTTGGGAAGAGCACCTATGCCACATCTGACATGTTCTCTAAACACTATGGCAACACAAGTTATGTGCCAATTTGGAGAAATGAACTTTTGGCATGACCCAAGTTTAGTATCTAGGATACATTATTGATGAAAGGGGGGTGCATGTGCATCTAGCCAAGATTTAACTCATTTGGGATTGGCCATCTCCAACCACTCTGACAAAGCTCCGTAGCTTTCTGGGTCTTGCCAATTTCTACTCTAGGTACGTGTTGGGATTTTCTCATATCACTTGGCCCTTAAGTCAAGTCACCAAGGGGGGAGCGAAAGAAAAATTATTTGGGTCTGAATCTCAATAGAAGGCATTCACAGAGTTGAAACATCGCCTCTGCTTGGCACCAGTGCTCACATTACCAGACTTGCAAAACCATTTGAGATCGAGACAGATACCTCTGGGTATGCTATTGGGGCAGTCCTTACTCAACATGGGCATCCAAATTCATATCACAGTGAGACAATTTTAGACACAGTTCGAAAGTATCCCACTTATGACAAAGAGATGTATTCCATTGTGCAGGTCTACTGACAATGGAAGGATTACATTTTGGGAAACGAAACGGTCATCCACACAAGCCACCAACCACTATAGTTCATACAAACCCAAGGGAAGTTGCAAAATTATTGCCATCAGAAGTGTTCCACCCTACAACAGTTCCATTTGAATATCAAGAATGAGAAGGGTAGTGCCAATAATGTTGCAAATTGCCTCAGTCAACCACCGATCATGGCATTAACTACCATGCTCAACTCTTGTGCGCATGAGACTTTTGATTGGCCACTTCTCTATAAAAACAACCCAAAATTTGGCCACACATACCAGACACTCTTGGAGGGTGAGCATGTTCTAGATTTTCACCTCCAAGATGCCTTGTTATCCCACCTAGGTCACCTTTGTGTTCCTTCAAGCGAGCATGCCAAAATTATTTGAGAAGCACACTACAGTCAGGATGTTGGGAATTTCAGGATCAAGAAAACCATGGCAATATTGCAGAAGTATTTCTATTGGCCAAATCTTCGAAATGATGTCATGAATTACATCAGGTCCTGCACTTCCTGCTCCATTGCCAAACTAACCATCAAGAAGCAAGGCTTCTATACTCTGCTGCCTACCCCTAGTCAACCTTGGGAATCCATCACCATGGATTACATGTCAGGCCTTCCTTCTACTAAGCATGGAAACGACTATCTTTTTGTGGTCGTTGACAAGTTCTCCAAGATGGCCATTATGGTGGCCTACAGGAATAATATCACAGTAGAAGCCACTACTAAACTCTTCTGCTTTGGGATCCCACAGTCTATCATCTCATATCAGGATAGCAGGTTCCTTAGTACATTTTGGTCTAGTCTCTAGTCGATGTTGGACACCAAACTCAGTAAGTCCATAGCCTTCCATCCCAAAACCAATGGCTAGACAGAGGTTGTAAACAAGATGATCATACACATTCTACACATGTACAACTCAAAGCATCCACGCACATGCAATGAGAGGCTCCCCAATGTTCAGCACAACTATAATCAGGCTCTCCATATCTCAAATGGCCACTACCCATTTCAGGTGGGCTTGGTATTCTAGCCACTATGTCCCATTGATGTAGCCATGCCATTTGTAGCTAGTTAGGCAGATTCAGATCATGTCCAGTCCCAAACAGATAAGGAAAACAAGTTCATTCATCACATCCAACATATCCACCAACAGGTCCATGACATTCTATAGAAATCAAATGCCAAGTACAAGCAACAACATGATCAACGTCGGGTGCCACACAAGTTTCGAGTGGGTGACAAAGTCTGGTTGCTTTTTCAAAAGGAACTCCTTACTGGAGGCTATCGAAAACTTAGACCATTGCAATATCACCCTTACACCATTACCAAGGCTATCAGAGACAATTCATTTGAGCTCAACATTCCCCCATTCCTTGGCCTGCACCAAGTGTTCAATGTGGATCGCCTTCAGCCATACTTTCCATCATTACTTGAAACATCCGACATTGCAGAACAACTCACATCAAAAAAGTTAAATCTATATTGCATGGAACAAGTTGCAACTGATCAGATCATGGACACGGAGATCAAGCACACTTTCTAGCAGAAGATCCAACTGTATCGAGTTGTCAAAGCAGGCCAACTCCTTCACGAGGGCAAGTGGGTCACCAAGGACCAAGTTCAGCAAAATTTTCCTCATCCCATGCAGGAACTCAATGCAATGGGGAGAATTTATTCCTAAGGGGGAAGGAATGATCCAGGTGGATATTGGTGCCCACCCACTAATTCCACTTGGACCCCCACCATTCTTTCTTTCAGTTTTTCAGTTTCCTTAATTGTAGCACAGTTTACTATTTTTAGTAGTTTTTCGGGTCCTAAACTTCTGAATCTTTTTGGACCCATGTTGCTCATCCTAAAGTTGTAGTCCTTGGGTAGGTCTTCCTAAGATGATATTTTGTGCGTCAAATGAATATTGTATGCCATAGTTACAACCCCGAGAAGTTAATGTACCAATTTACCCAAAAAGTGGCCCATAGTTTGGTGCTTCATCTCCTAGGGTTAGGTTTTTGGATGTTTAGGTTTTTCCATTGTTTATCAACAATAAATAGGCCTTCAAGCCTCATTCTAAGATAGTCTAGATGGATGTAGCTTCCACATCTCTCCTCAGATATAAGCTACCATCGTCTAATCTAGTTTATTTCTATTTTTGTTTGTAAGCATTTTTCAATATATTACATTAATGAAATGAAGCATTATTTCTACTGCATACTTGTATTTATGGTTTTCTCTATAATTTGTTGCGTTCCTGTTTAAATCTAGATCAACATGTTATGAAACTCAAACCATTTTTAGGTATAGGCAAATACATGTTATTTTTGTAACTTTTAATCATAAATTCACTCTAAATACATAAAATTAATAACTTTGGAAACTGTAGATGTGAACTCATGTAGTAATGATAATGGGATTGAATGAGGTGACAAAATGATGATAAAGGTGAAAAATAGAGTGAAAGTGAATTTTAATTTTGGCGGCCCAACATACCCCCAACTTAAGTTATTGCATGTCCTCATGCAATATATTGCATTGATTCACTTAATCTTGATTTAATTTCTTTGAAATGTCTTGCTTGTATATGAACTTTAGCTGATATCAAGTTTTTAACTTTGCATAATTTTTTTTGACAACTTTGGTCTTTTTGAAAAGTGTTCTTTCTGAAAAAAGTTCGATTGCAACATATTGTTTTGTTTGGTTCTTTTGTGATAAACAAAATTTGATTAGTATTGGTTCTTGTGTAACAATACTTTTGTTGCTTTTGTGTTGCATGAGAAGACTTTGAAAACATTTAATCAACAATTCATTCTTCGATCATTACTTGTGAAAACATGTAACATTTGAATCATAATGCAATAGTGGTTGTTTGGAAAAGTATGTCGGTTAGGATGACATCATATGAAACGTGATAATGGAATATGAATGTGAATATGAGGTATGAACATGAACATGGTGAAGCATTTTCCAAAAAAATTATAATTTCAGTATTAAAGGAATTATATGATAAAAAGATAGAAAAGAACATACCTTTACTTATCTATGTGGACAAACTGTGTATATGTAGAAAAATTTAGCGCCTACTACTGAATCATGGAAAGAAGAATACAAGAATGTGATATGTGTCTTGGTTGCATACATGATGGATGAAGTTGTGAATGTGGATCTTTTATTACTCCTACTGATTTTGTTTCCAAAGTACAAAATATTGTTGAATCTGCTACCGAATCATATAGTCTTCATGTCGTCCCATATCATGGCACAATTCTTTCCATGTGAATAAATGTGTTGATGTCGAACATGGAAAGAAGTCATTGGATTACCAGCCATTGAAGAATGTCATTAACCAATGTGAGGAAAACTCATCGTTACTATCAATGAATGTGAGGGTACCCAAGTACATCTTGCGAAGTGCGAATAAATGAGTTGATGTCAAGCCACTTGCAAGATCCAACAAACAAGGGAAATTAATGTATTCCATTTTTTCATTGGAGAGAAGACTTGTCATTAAGGCATGAAAGCCTCAAGGTACTAATAATGACTCTAGTCTTTATCCCACGTAAGGTGCTGAGGTTGATGGGTCAAGAATTTTTGAAAGGTGGTCCCTAGGGAATCCCACATCAGTCAACGCGAGTTCGTATAAAATGATTGGTAGGAATATAGATAAAAGATGTCACGGTCAAACTATTTTTATGGAAAGGAAAACAAGGCAATGTACAAATATTGATGGTTTATTCTTGAGGCAAAAATATGAGCTAAAAGGTAGGCAAAAATGTATGTGAATAAGAAAAGTAGACATGTATGAAGTCATGATGGATAAGGCAATGAACCAGTGGACTCCAAAATAGATGGTTGATGAGTCTTTTAAGGAGAAGTGTGGGTAAACATATCATGACAAAAAATGTTTCTGTGTAATGGAAAATTTCATGACATATGCAATTTACTCCTTCAAGCTTTCAATGATAACTGTGATTTCTTGAGATCACATATGCATGAACTTGGATCATCTGTGCACCAGTAAAAGCTCAGTACAAATCCTGCATGAAAAATATAAGAGCATTTTGGAAGACATAAAATGCAAGAATGAGTATGAATGATTGGCAATGAAATAAAATAAAATGAAATTTTTTACCTGTTGCCTTTGCATGCAAGGTCCTTTGAAGTAACTCCAAGAAAGAATAAATTGTCTTCAAGAGTTATGAAATGTCCATTTGCAAAAACTATAACTTTTATTTATTTGTTTTTTTCTAATTTTTTTGTTGTTTATTTTTAATTGCTTTGATCTTTTTTTATTTGTTTTTTATTTTTTATTGTTTTGATTTTTTTTAATTTAATTTTATTCCTAATTCTCTTTTTAATTTTTTTTAATTAAAATATTTTAAAAAGAATTTAGATTTTATTCTAACCCTAAAACAATATAGAAAATTTATTGATTTAGGATTAAGAAAAATCTTTTTTAGCAAATGGAGACAAGTGAAATTCATGACTCATCTCATCATTGTTGCTGGAAAAAATCAGATCATCAGCCTATACAAGAGTCACTAGTAATTAATCTTTGTCCATCCTCATGTGGAGATTACTTCATGCCACCCCATTTTTTAATGTTGTTGTATATAATGATTCAATCTAGCATACTAAGCTCTAGGAGCTTGTTTCAATCCATATAATGCCTTTTTCAACTTACATAATAAGTCTTTTCCTTCTACTAGATCAAATCCTTCTGGTTGCTCCATGCAAACTTCTTCCTTTACATCACTATTTAGAAATGTTGATTTCTTGTCCATTTGATAATCTTTAAATCCTTTTGAACCAAAAAATTCCAAAAACATTCTTTTAGATTCTCTATGAGCTACTGGAGAAAAGTTTTCTTCAAAGTCAATTACTTCAAATTGTGAATATCGTTTACAAAAAAACCTTACCTTATTTATGATAATTTTCCCATCTTCATTCATTTTGTTTTTGAATACCCACTTGGTTCCAATTATATTTTTATCTTTTGGATGAGGTACAGGTTCCCATGTTTCATTCTTTGTTATTTGAAACATTTCTTCTTCCATAGCTTCCACCCAATGGTGGTCCTTACTAGCATGAGCAAAGTTTTTTGGTCCTACCATGGATAATAAGGGAACATCTATTTTCTTGGTGTATTTTTCATATTTCTTCAAGTTTGTATTCCATCATCTACATTCCCAATAATGTATTCTTCTGGATGGTGTTTTTGAACAAATTTCACTTTTGATGGAGTTTGAGATGGTTCTTTTTTACTTTCCTGATATTTTTCTTCCTTTTTTGTATCTTCTTCAGATTATTCAAGAACAAAGTCTTCTTCACGGACTTTAATTTCCTTTTCTGGAAGCACCTCGTTGATCTTCACATCGATGCTTTCTACTATCTTTTTTATTCGATCATTGTAGCATTTTTATGCTTTTCTCCTTATAGAATATCCTTGAAATATTCCTTCATCAACACGTCAATCAAAATTGCCTGGTGAGTGATCATTGATCTTCATAAATCATTTACTTCCAAAAACTCAAAATTATTTTACTAAAACAGGTCTTCCTTTCCATAAATCGTATGTTGTTTTTTCATTATTTGGTCTTAGTTGGGCTCTATTCAAGGTATACACTACCACCCCAACTACTTCTCTCCAAAACTTTCCTTGCAAATCACCTACTAATAACATTATTCTTACCATTTCTTGCACAAATCTATTTCTTCTTTCCACTACTCCATTTTGTTTAGGACATATAGCTATGGAAAGTTCTTTTTTTGTTCCATGTATTTCACATAAATCATTGAATTACTTTAAAGTAATTTCTCCTCCTCTTTCTATTCAAAGACACTTGATTTCTTACTCCTTTTCATTTTCGACAAGACCTTTGAAATTATTAAAACATTCAAAATATTCATATTTAAACTTTATAAACAACACCCACATCATTCTACTGCAGTCACCTACAAATAGAGAAAACTATCTTTCACTGTATAGTGCTTGATTTTTGGTTGGTCCACATAAATCTACATGTATGATCTCCAAAGGTTTTGATGCTCAAAATTCCTTGGTTTTGAAGAAACTTCTAGTTTTCTTTCCATGTTGACATGGGAAACACACAACATTTTCCAACTTTATAATTTTTGGAATGTCCCTCACTACACCAGTTTTTCTGATATTAACCAAGTTTTCAAAGCTTATATCGCCCAATCGCTTGTGCCATAACCAGATTTCATTTGCTTGACCCATATAGCATTTTTCTTCTTGAATTTTACTTAAAATGTATATGTTTTCTCATGTTCTCACTCCTTTTCCCACAAGTTCTCCTGAAAAGTATTTTCTTATCTCACAAAATTTAGTACTAAATATAACATTATGTCCGTGATTGCAAAGTTGGCTAATGCTTAGAGGATTATGTTTGAGTCCTTCTCGAAGTAGAGAATTTTGTGCTTTTCCCTTTCCATTAACACAGGAAACTATCACTATTCCAACAATGTTAGCAAATCCACTTCCGAAGGATACATTTCCATCCTTTTTTTTAATGAGATAAACTTCATTTGGTCACCTGTCATGTGTCTTGAACATCCATTTTCCACAAACCATTTATTTTCATCACTCTTTGCACATAAATCTAGGTCACATTTATCTGTAATGGGTTGCTCGTTCTTCAACTATTCCCTTTTTGATATAAATGGACAATTTTGAGTATCATGGCCAAAATCATTACATTTTGAACATGTTAGGACATACTTAGCCAAAGGATCAAAATAATAATAGGTCTTGGTTTGACCTTGTTCTTTTGAGCTAAGTATCTTTCTTTGATAATTGGCCCTATATCTCCTTGAGCTATTTTCCTTATAAGCCTTGCAATTCTTAGCTTAATGACCAATTTTTTTACAATAGGAACAACAACAAAGAAAGATAGCTTGATACCTATTAGAATAGCCTTGAGTTGATGTAACATTTTTTTTTGGATAAAGCTTCCCTTCATTCCATGGGTTCTTGTAAGTGGATCTTTGTTCTTGATGGAACGAGTTCTTCTCTTTTGGATGATTACAAATGATTTCCACATAGCTTCTTTGGATTTATTTATTGGCATTTTTCTTCAAACGTGATGATTCACTATTGAAACCAATTACAGTCTTATCATGTTGTGATATTTCATTAGTAAGGATGTTATTAAGAGTCTGTGAGCTTTACCAACTCTTATTGGCCTGATTCAACTCTTTCTTTAGACAGAAAATTTCAGCTCCACATATCGCGCATATTTCTTCTCTTTCTTTTAGCTTGCTGTTCAAACGTTCTTCGTTTCTTTTCGCTTCTTCCTTTTTGATTTTGAGAGAAATGATCTTCTTCCTTGATTTCTCATTTTCTTTAATACCCCTCATAAGTAATTCATCTACACTTCATTCATGTTATTTTTCTTAATCATGATCATTTGTAAATGCCATGAAGAATACTTCACTACTTCTAGCATGGCGATCTTCTTCATCAGATTCATCATTATCCCTTTTGAGTAGAAAGTATTTTTAGTTGATCCTTTCTTTGTAATAAAATATTATTCTTCATCGAAGTCGTATTGTTTGGAGAATAAATTCTTATTATTTGACCATTTCTTCTTGAACATCCTATTTTATATTCATCTTCATAATCTCAATCATGTTTATGAGGACACTTTGCAGCATAATGTCCTATTCTACCACACTTAAAACAAATGAGGGGATACTTACCTTTGAGTTTGGAACCTTTCCTTAGTTTCTTCATGAATTGCGCTAGTTCTATTTTAGTGTTAGATTCATCGCTACTATAATTCTTTCCTTTCTTCAATGTTTTTGAAGCCTTGAATGTTGCTTCCTTAGAGTTTGGGATTCCTTCTCTCATTTCATGTGCAATGAGAATCCCATGAATTTCATCCACTTTTAGGTCATCCAAATCCTTTATTTATTCTATGGAAATGACTTTAGAATCACAGTGTTCTCGAAGTGATCTCAAAACCTTTTTGACAACTGCGCTTTCTTCAACGGTTTCTCCTAAACCCTTGAGTGAGTTGACAAGTTCATCCAATCAAAGGAAAAATGATGCAATGTCTTATTCTTCATCCATTTTAAGACTCTCTAATTGTCTTCTATGAGTTTCAATTTTTTCCTTCTTGATCTTGGAGTCTCCATCATAGATACCAATAATACTGTCCCAAATTTCCTTGGAATATTCACAATTCATAACCTTTGTAAAATCTGAATCAGAAATTCCACTTGTTATGGAATTTAGTGTTTTTCCATTCGCTATATAAAGTTTCCTTCCTTCCAGATCAGTTGGTGGAGAAGATGGAAATTTATACCCATCTTGAACTGATTTCCATACTTTTGGTCCAAGAGACATTAAATAAAATGTCATCCTATGTTTCTAAGAGGAAAAATTTGATCCATCAAACTGAGGGATTTTTCCTGAATCCTTACTCGCCATTATGTCTAAGAATCTTTCTTCCAGCTGCTAGGCTGATTATGAAGAAGATGGCTTTGATACCAATTGTTGGAAATATTGAGAGGGGTTGGAATTAATGTTTTTTTTCAATTGTTATGATTAGCAATTAGATTCTTTCCAAATATAATTAGAAAAATAAATAATAAGAATTTTATTAGGAACAAGTGAGGAAAAAAATCCTCTTTTTACAAAATCATGAGTACAATGATGATGAGGGATCCAACCCTTTAATCTACCAGGCTCCAACATATTTTCAAGATCCAACTTGGGCTTTTATGAGGCTCCAACCTCTAGGGCTCCAACCCCATTTCCTCAAGGTGAACCTATTTTTAGAGGTTACAAACCTTAGGTCTCCAACCAATCAATTTTTAAATAAATATAATGAATAAGTAACTTATAGTAATTTCTACACAAGTTTTTTCTATCCATTGAATTATCTTCATTGTTTGCTTTAATTCCTTCAATATCCAATGCTTTTCTCCAAACAATGTGAAATCCAAGCTTAGGAATGAGCCGCTTCAAATGAATGTGACAAGTAGATCAAGGAATAGGTGACAGTCCTTAACTAATATTCCATAGGTGGCCTTTAACTCTCATCCAATGTTCTTAAACAATCCTTTAATTCTCAAAGCCATTGTTCTATTACTTGAAATGATGACTTCAACTAAGCTTCTTTCCACAAGACTGATCCAAGTTTGCAATATGCTTACTTCCAAGAAAACTCACAAATGCTTCAATTTTGGTGATGTCTTTAGCTCACTTCAAATAAAGACAAATGTAACCCTACTCGGTCTCCAATGATGTATTTATAGCACAAATGTACCCTTGCTATCACAAGAGTATCCCAATCACACAGTTCAAAAATATGAAGCCTTGTTCTGAAACATTAATCCACTATTCTGTAACCTTAATTCACTCATCCGAGGTCATATGTTTGTTATAGGTTTGAGATCATTTATCACAAATCCAAGGATTAATCTTTTCACAAGTCCAAGCCCTGTTCCACTACTTCGGAGCCTGTCCAGCAATAAGTCCAAGCTACAACCCTCAATACTAGTTTCAAACTTTTTCATGTTATGTGGCATAGTCCTTGTCATGGGATCTGTGGTATAGCTCTTTTCATAGTTGCAACTCCCACGGTATCAAATCCATATTTTCAACCAAGAAAATCTTCAAAAATCTTCCTCTATGTCCCTAGTTCACGAGGTGTGAACTGTGGTATATCTCTATATATTTTTGATTAAAAATTGATGGATAGAATGAACATTTTGATCTTGTATTTATATGAATTTTGAATTTTAAAATGAATGGACATGTCTTATGGAGGCAGGCCAACATGAGTAACTAAGAATAGATCGGCTAGAGAGAAAATAATATATATATTACCTTAAAAATTAATTTTCTCCAAAACTACGAGGAGTTAGAGGGTGAGTGAGGGCTCATTGGAAAGGTAAAAAAATTCTCTGCATACTGAATAAGAATCCATTATTAAATTATGTCTTTAAAATGCTATAAAATAATTTTCTTTATGATCGTTCAAGAAATGTACTAGAGACCTTGGGAATATTTGGACTTTTCATGTATAAGGTCAATGGGACTAGAATGAGGGTTAGGGTATTTTCATTAGGGCTTCAAGTGTCGTTTGTAACCATCATCCATATCCTTAAGTCCATATCATCATGTGTCTCATTGTATGGTCTCCAACAATCATTTATGCCATGGCCTTCAATAGTGCTCATATTTACATCAATGACAATTATTGATCAACAAGGTGCTCAAGAAAATTTGTACCTATTGGATAGAAAGGACACTCATGGAAAGAAAATGCCAGACTTAAGAAAAAAATTACAAGGAAAGTTCAAGTATGAAACCAGGTACTAGATGGGAAGGATTGCACAATTTTTGTTGATAGGGTGGGCTTCCTACCTACGGGAACTACACAATCCCAACACAGCTAAGGTAGAAACCTAATGGTTGAAACTACACAATGTGCAGTTCAACCTTGATAGAGGCATGGGAGAGACTGCACATTACACAACCTCAATGGAAAAGCTGAGAGGCTAGTTCTTGGAACTACAAAGTGCACAAATGGAATCATATTGGACTATGCACTATAGAATTCCAGAGGCCAATCTTTTGGCTTGAGTTTGAGGATCGTACACTGTTATCTGTGCAAACTGAAAATTGGTGAAGGGAAACTTAGATTTTCTTAAGGGAAATGTGAAGATGAGTAGATATGAGAGATATTGTGAAGTTGAGTGCAGATCTAGCCAAGTATAGATAAAGGCATGTAAATCAAGTGCAGTAATTAGTCAAATAGAAGGAAAACGAAGTATGTGACGAGATTGACCGTAATGACAACTGTTGGTGTAGAAACAAGAAATAAATGCAACGCTTGGGAAAGGCAATCTAAAAATTAAAAAATCACTTCAACAAGTCAAAACACTAGCAACTGTGAAGGGAAACAAGTGAAACAACACTTAAACAAGACAAACAACAAAATACGATAGAAAAAGAAGAAAAATACAACAAAAGGAAAATCACCTGAAAAAGCACAGACGATCGCACTGAAGGTTCCTCGATCTCCTTGGGAATGCTAGATTTCCAAGGTCAAGTGTGAAAATGAGCTCTAGAAGCATCGATTAATATATTTTTACAAATTTTCATTTATGACATGTATCCTTAAAATCAAGGAAGAAGTGACATTTCGTAGAAGTTTCTAAAAATTAACGCAAGTGTCTCTTTCGATATACTAAAAATAGATCCCTATTTTTTAGGGATTAATTTTTTTTTTTTTTTTCTTTTTAATTTTCCTAGTGAAATTTACCATGAACAATGTCGGGAAATATTTCACAATTATGTGGAACTGGAAAACTTTCTGGCTCATTGCACTACACAGTTTTTGAGCTCAATGAGTGTTGCGCAATTTCTGGGCTGAGTGTTGGGTTGCCTCCCATGACTATCCCTTTTTTGAGCTCAAGGCTCACTACCTATCAGGATTGTGAAATTACCATCATCAAGGCTACTTCTCCTCAAGGATTGCATAGTTTATAGAGGCAATCCCATCACTCTTATGAGACTAAGTTGGGAGATCAGCTTGTGAGTTAGAATAATTAGCTAGGTTAACAAACAGAAGTGAAAATGAAAATAGAAGTCTCAATCAAAGCATGAATACCTAGATAAGTGTGAGATGACATGTTGTTGATAGTAAGGAGGGCTCCAAAATCGAAGCATAGGAAAAATCTTGGATGGTGGTTGTACCCACTACAACATTGGTGACACACTAGTTGAAATCCAACTTTGTGTATGGACCTTGTCTCATGCAAAGCAGGTCTAACTCTTCTCAAAGCATTTTTCATTTCATTGATCATCATAGCTTCTTCAATTAGCTTGAGTTAAATATATAGTCCCTAGCATTCTATTCCTTGGCAACACACATACCAAGCCAAGTCAAACTAAGTTTTTGCGATTGGGGATGGGGATCATATAGATGCACAACTAACATAGATTGTCATAGTTTTAGTTTCATCTCTTCGGTTGCTTCACCACCAGTAGGCCTGAATAGTACTCGACAGAGTCACTTTAGGAACACACACATTTCTCCACTACTAGTGAGCCTGAACAGTACCTCGATTGAGCTACTTGCATCACCTCTTCGCACAAGAATCCTTTCTCTTCTTTCACCGTTTATTTTGTCTTTTTCATTTTTTTCATTTTTTATTTGTTGAAAGAACTGTGCATAGGCACTTATTTATTTCATGGGGCGAAAGAGTGATACCAACTTATTGAGAGTAGAAGAGGTTGTCCCTTCAGAGAAGGATATTTATATATATCTCTAACATACTTGTAAAGATACCCCCCTTCTCCTTACTCTACTTGACTTAGTTTACAAAGCTTAATAGAAAACAGAATACTGATTAGAGTATGTGGCACTAATTAAGAGTGCAAGCATCCTAATTTAACCAAGACTCTCTTCGAAAAGGATGTATTTTCGATCATAGCATCATCAACTAGAAACAATGCAAGATTCACATACATAGATGGAATAAAAGGATAACCACATGTTGATAGAAGCATAGCTTCCTCTTGGATTTCACCAAGCTTGCCTGTGAAGCCAAACATAGTTTCATGTGGAAGCTAATGTAGACATGAAAAGAAAACAAACCAAGGGAAAGAAGTGGGGTAAAAGTAAAATAAGGCAAAGAAAGTTGGATCTAAGACTTTTGTGATCCATAATTTAGAGAATAGTCTTTCAGAATAATCACATTGCAAGGATTGGGTTGACGTTTCGAACCAACTAATGTGGTTCATCCTCAAGAGGAGGTGATAAATCAATCAATCTGACGTGATGGTATTATTAATTTCATTTAAACTTTTTATATAAATTCATAATATTAGTAATATATTATTATATAAAATTCTATAATTAATTATTTTCAAACTATTATTATTATATAAATTTATAATAGTTATAAGACATTATTATATGAATTTAT
This sequence comes from Pinus taeda, assembly GCA_000404065.3. NCBI lineage: Eukaryota > Viridiplantae > Streptophyta > Pinopsida > Pinales > Pinaceae > Pinus > Pinus taeda. Next base: position 46,256 of record APFE030830877.1, read on the forward strand.
AAGATTTTAGTTATTTATTTATTTAATTTGGTAAATATGTTAGTTTTTGTAATAGTTATTACATATAAAATTGTTTTACCTAATATTATTATAATCACCTATTATAATGCTTAGTTAATTAATAATATTATGATAACAGGTAGTTTTTCTTCTTATAAATTCATAATATTAGTAATGTATTATTATATAAAATTCTATAATTAATTATTTTCAAACTATATTATTAATTAAATCTATAATAGTTATACGACATTATTATATGAATTTATAGATTTTAGTTATTTAATTTGGTAAATATGTTATATTTATTACATAATAAAAAGCTTTTACCTAATATTATTATAATCACCTATTATAATGGCTAGTTAATTAATATTATTATGATAACAGCTAGTTGTCTTCATCCTATTGACTAGGTCAACCCTTGGTTATATTATTATTTTATTAGATTCTTCAATTAATAAATTTGTGACTTTTTCAATAATAAATAATTTATTATTACATAACGGCTACTTTCTAACTAAATAATTTTATTCCACTAACAACTAACTATGAATGGATAACACTGTGCAGTGATGCATCCCTGCTATTTATTCTCTCAGATCGATTGATTTCTCAGCTTGTCCTGAGGATGAACCACATTAGTTGGTTTGAAACTTCAACCCAATCCTTGCGATGTGATTATTCCGAAAGACTATTCTCTAAGGTAAAGAAAATCGAAGAAACAACAATCAAAATCAAAACTACTCCTACTCCTAATGTAAGAGAGCATATGCCAACTTACATAAAGTGATGCTTCCAATGGAGCCATTGATGCATTGGCTGGCCTATATAGATGAGGGCATGCATGTCAAAAATGATATATAGGAAAAACAATAAACCAAAAAGATAAGACAATACAAACTAGGATGTTCAATGTTTGAATGCACTCGTAGAAAAGTAAGAATGAAAAGTGCATGAAAGGCACTCTGTGAATGTACCATCATGTCCAAACATGTAATGAGATGATGAAAATTAGGCACAAACTTTCGAACATGAAAAACGAGTGAAAATGAAGAAATAATAAAATTTTCGTTTTGCAAAAGTGCTCACTATGTATGACTCTTCCAAATATTGAGCAATAACATCATGTGATATAGATGGAGGATGCCAAGATTGTAAACTAGATTGATTTTCAATGTGAAGAACAGAGTGATGAGGAGCATGGAAAGCTTTAACATATTTCTGATTAGAAGTGGAAGTGACATCAAGGCTATGAGAACATGACATAACTATCAGCTTGGGTTAAAGTGCCTTGAAATATTAGGGAGGTTTTAGTTCATTAAAATATTGATCATCGAAGACCAATGGTTTAGAAATATCAACAGTGGAAGAATCGAAATTGTGATTGAATCAATCAATGAAAAGATCATGAAAACCACAATCATAAAGTTCAATATCACTAAGAGAGGCATCCTCATGATTTGAAGAATCACAAAGATGGGATGATGGAAAGTGAAAAATTTCACCCTCTACGTTCTTGGAAGTAAGATGAGAGAATTGGATGATCATGGAAGACAAATTTGTCCTCTTAACATTCAAATGAAAAATTGTCATTTCACGTGTTTTGTGAAAGATCGAAAGAAGTAACATCCAAAACTAAATTTTGACAAGATTGGACACAAATAATATAATCATGGAAAATTTCAGGATAATGTGGAAAAGGTGCAGATGGAAGGAGATGATCCTTTACCGTGGACTCTTGTTCAGAATCCAACATATGCACACCAAAAATGATATCTCAGGTTAGTTGTTTAACATCAACTCCATCTACAACTTGATCCTTGTGAACATCAAAATAGATATCCAAAACATGTGAACAAAACACATCCAAATATGGAGGATAAGAGTGACCAAAGTATGGAGGCCAAGGAGATAGCACTTGATCATAACCATAATCGTCATGGTCCAAATCTTCACTGAAATTATGAGTAAGTGGGGTAGGAGAAGATGGAGGTATATCAACATGTGAACTCACAACTTCTCCCACCTCATCTTGTGGAACTAGAGGTTTTCCATGAGAATGGGACAAAGGGTCACTTGGAACAACAAGCTTTTTTGTTACAGATTTGCAAGCTCTAATACTGAGGTATGTTGGGAGGGATTCAGAAGATTCTAACTCTTGTGGATTCTCTGAAATGTGACCAAGATATAAAAATCTATGAACTAACAAATACCAATCAACATCATCATCGGGAAATTCAAATCAGTAATGGATAAAACAATCATGAAAATCTAAAACAGATTCATCAGTTTCTTTTCGCAATTTCAAAATTTTCTTATTAAGGGCTTTATGATCATAGAGATCGAAAGTACATCATGACTTTATGAAAATTTGTTTGAAAGAGTGAATGGAACCATTAGGCAATGTCTTACACAATTCTCACACATGCCCTTCGAATGTGAGAATGAAGAACCTACAACTAACATTTTCACAGTGGATATTGTGCTTTGTGCAGAAATCAAGAAACTGTGTAGCATGGTGAAATAAGGTTGTCTGACCCTTGCCATTGAATTTCAGATTAGACAAGTCATCTATAGTTTTAGCCAGCACTTTGTGATTTTTGGATTTAGAAAAAAAAATCGGGGTTATGACTTGGTGAGAAGTCATGAATTATGTGAAGAAATTAAAATCAAACTTCAAGGGCTAAACTTGTCATCTGGCCCTCCTTCTAGCACCATAAATATTGATGGTGCTAGACCCACCAACATTCATGGGATCTCACCAATATGAATTCCCAACCAGACCTCACATTGTTTGGAGGAGGAATGCCATCCTTGAGTGGTCATGTTATGCCTTTACCACGAAAATGTACAGAGGGAAGTATGGTAACTTTGGGTGATAGAAAGTATGTGACACTATGGAGGTTTAAGTGTGATGCATGAATGTTCCAACACATTAAAGGAAAATGAATATTTCCCCTTGGAAGCCTGTAATAGTATGCATCTTGGAAGGAACATATGAGTGAAATGACACCACAAGCTAAGATGTGAAATAGTCCACAAGTTAAAGTCACAAGTTAATACAACAACATGCATTCAACAAGATTCATACGAATGAAAACAAAATAGTTCATAAGCATATGTGTATGTTAAATAACATACATTTTCAATACAATAAGAATAGTCCTACTATATTAAAAACATATGCATGAAAGCTTGTTGCCTCTGATTTTATTATTATAAGTTAAAGTTCCATCCGTACATACACCATTGACTACCACTAGCCCCAATAATGGAACATTATAGTCAAGAACACCTGTCCTCAAAAGAATTATACTCGGTCTACAGTTTGGACAAGCCAAGGCTCTTTACAATACTCCCAAGCTCTTCCTAAGCCTAAGCCTAGCCAAATGCTTGGCTCCCAAAAAGCCTTCACATGAGTCATGAAGTTTTATTTATAACAAGAGGGTGTTGAATCTTCAACTCCCTCTTTGTGACCTTTGGACTGCCCTCATGACTCTTCAACTTCTTCACAAAATAACTTAATACATTCATGATGACTTTTCATATTCCAATATTAACACTTGGAATTTAACTTATAGCATAATTACAAATAATAATACATTTTCCACTTGTACCGATATAAGAGAAAATAGGATAGAGGCAACTTGATAGCCCAACAAGGAACAAGACTATCATGTTGGAGTTTGTGAGAAGTTTAGCTCAACAACCTCCACTTGCTGCTTCTCGGTCACATATTGGTGCCAAGCTTCCTACTGTGCGATGGTGTCCCAAAACTTCTTAATGATGTCTTGTTGGAAGTGGAATCTAGCCTCCATGACATCCAAGTACATTGTTTTGGAACTTGTGTCCAACTTGATCTAAAGCATGAGCAACATTGTTTTGGCTTTGAGAATACCATCGATGAAATTTTTCATGTTCTTCAAGCTCAGTTCCAAGTCATCCCTCGTGGAATTATGTCTTTACTACTCCAAGTACTCTTCGACCTATTTCCAGACTTGGTTATTGAGTTTAGCTTTGGTGAGGGAATTGAGTGATGGGATCTAGTTTGTTCTCACTAAGACATCCAAACTATCATACAACCGCACACATGAGGCCTATGTGCTACCAATTAATTAGGTGAGTTGCTTGTTGCTTTGAATCAACATTTGAACCTTCTCTTTCTCTAGCTCTGCTTGCAACTTTATTTACTTCACTAATTCAAGCGAGGCCTCTTTGTACGACATTATCTACTCTTGAACATAGCCAATGGAAGCTTGTATGTTTTTTATAGTTTTAACAAACTCTTTTCTCTATTGTTGTAGGTCATGCAAACAAAGAACTTCTTTATGTACGATGACAAACCCATTGTAGAGCTTCCACATGGTTTCTCCAAGTGTTTGTACTTCAGCAGGTATCCCTATTCTCATCTCCCCCAATGCATAAATTGTATTATGGGATGTTTCTAAGAGTTTTTCTGCCTCTTTCCTAGTAGCTTGCAAGTTCTATTCTAGTTGCTCATTCTTGGTCATCAAATACTAATCATTTGATCTCGTTTCTCCTGCATAGCCCAAGCTCACTTCGATAATGGCATCTGGATGCTCCATGTTGTCCAACAATATCACCCTTTCTCTAATGAATATAGGTGATGTGTGATCATCTTGAAAGTTCTTCCTCCATTCTTATACAATCATTTTTTTGGAACTCATCGAATGATAGACTCTACACATCCATGACAGGATCATCTTCAAGGAGAAGAGAATATCCTTGCTCGCTCAGGATTGTCTCTATTGTAGAAGGTGGTGGAGACTGAGGGATGACCTGTGTTGCTACCAGCATGAGGTAAACATATCCATGTTGGGCTTCTGTTCCAACTCCATGTATATCACTTCGATTAGTTTCTAAATCTACTGAGAAACCTCCTGATCCTGTATGTATTCACATTCCTCCTTAGTTATTGGTTGTTCCTATTATTCAACCCATACTAGTGTTATTTCCTCTATCATCATGCCTTGCCTTTTTTCTTCTTTTTGCTTTCACTTCTCTTCTCATTCTCTCCTTCTGAACTCCTATACTTCGTTCAGCTTCTTCTGCATATCTTGTAGCTTCAGTTCTACTTCTTGTAACCTCTTATTTTCTCTCTTTCTCCATTCTTCTCTTTCTATTCTCTATTTCCTCTCTTATTCTGTTTCCAAAGCTTCTTTCTTGATAAGAGGTTATTCTTTCATTTTGAAGCTTTGTTCTCTCTATGGATCTTCCACTTTTCCTTGTCTTGCATGGAATTGTTTCCTTCTATTGTTGTTGCTTCTAGAGCTATTGTTGTTTGTGGAGCATCTTGTGAAGTCCTTACTAAACTAACCAACTCAATGATTATCGAGGGATTGTAGTAGTACCTCAAGGGATGCTCCTTTGGCCAATGAAATGCCCCATCAATCCACGAAAAGTAAGTTCTCGTATAGTGGTCCTTGCAAATGTTTCGGGGATAATACAGATTAAAGTCTTTAGTGCCAAATTCAAATCTCATTGTTTCCCTAGCCTCAACATCTCTAAATTTCAAGTTCTTTATCTCATATAATCCAATTTTCAAAGGAAGAGTGGGCTATGGTGGTTTCTTCTTCTTATGCAACACTAGTAACAACCCTATAGGGAGATGGTATTATACTTTTTACATGATCAGTTTGTCAGTGGCATACCTTGGTAAGAAACCTTGAGTCTTCTCTTCACTAAACACTCTAATGAAGGTGCCACCTAGTGAGGCATATCAATTTGTGATGCTTGATATCACCTCTATTTCTTGTCATGACATGCAAGGTGGATCTTGTTCAAATATAAGCATGTACAATGGGATGATAAAGTGGTTAGTTATTCATTACATTACTACTCGATAACTGAATTCTGAAAGAAACTTGCAATAGATGTTCATGGTGGTCTCTCATGGTGTCCATGTCGAGTTCATGCTAGGGAACTTCTATTGCACACAAATTTCATCTAGTAAGTATGCCAACAGATAGAATCTCGCTCGCTCACCCTTGGGTAGATTCCAAGCCTGTGCTACATGGGCTTTCAATTGTTGAGCCAACAAATCCAACTAGTTAAATGACCTCTCATCATAGACCAACTAGTCCAATAAGACTACCCATCCTTCAGGAAGGCTTTCAGTGCTCGCTTGACCATGGATTCTACAAGAAAAAATAACCAATAGCTAGTAAGCCTTCTTGAGGTACTATTTATTGTACACATCGGTGGGTGTCTCACGAAATTTTGATGGCTCGTTTATCCAGTGTTTTACATTATCTCTTGTGTTCACATAATTATTGGTGGCATAGAAGAGAGAGTCCATCTGCTTTAATGTCTTAGGCAAGTAATACATCAGTTGAAGGTATTCTACCCATAAGGTGGCAAACTTCTTCTCGCTGGCAATGCTCAATGTCATGGTTTGTTCAGCCATATGGGAGACAATCTAGCTGATGATGTCCTCACATGGGAAGGCTAGATACTTGCATGAAACCTTCAATAGCCTGACTACCAGGTGCTAAGATAAACCTACTGGTCCTATAATTCTACCTCAAAGTCCTTTGGAAAAGTATCTTTAGTATGCTCCCATGTTAGTGATGATCCCTTCTCTAGAAACAACTAAGTATCTGCATACACTAGAAAATCAACTTGTGTTTTCTCAACCAATTTCCCAATACTTCTCTTAGTGGTTTCCTTTGATGCAACTCTCTTAGTGGCCACAGTAACACTGATTATTAGAGAGGTGATCAACAACTATTGTACCTATGGGACATAAAGGACACTCATGGAAAGAAAATCACATCTTTATGAAAAATAACTTACAAGGAAAGTTCAAGCAGTAAACCAAACACTATATTGGAAGGATTGTGCATTTTTTCCTGACAAGGGGGATTGGTTTCCTATGGTAACTGTGAACTATGCACTCCCAAAAATCCTAGTGGAAGCATGATGGTTGAGACTGTGTAATGCACAGTTTAGCCTGGGTAGAGGCCTGGGAGAGACTGTGCATTCCACAGTCTCAGTGGCCAAGCTAAGAGGTTGGCTCATGGAACCATGCAGTGTGAAGTTGAAGCTAGTTTGGACTATGCACTATTAAATTCTAGAGGCCAAACTTGCGGTTTGTGCCTCAGAATTGCACAGTGTTAGCTGTGCAAAGTGAAAATCAGCCAAGGCAAACCAATATAAGCCCAAAGGAAGTGTCAAGATGAGAAGATGGGAGAGATAGTGCCAAGATGAGTTAAAATATGAGTGAATGTAGATAAATTTATGTAAATCAAGTGCAAGAATTAATCAAACATCAGGAAAATAGAGTATGTGAAAAGAGTCACCACAACGGTGACCATTGGTGAAAAAATAGGAAAACTAATGTGACACTTGGGAAAGGAAATATAAAACTTAAAACAACACTTCTACAAGTTAAAACAAGTCAAGAAGCCAACAACCATGAATAGAAACAAGTGAAATAACACTCACACAAGAAAAACAACAAAAAGCGACAAAAGATGAAAATATAAAAAAATCACCCAGAAAAATGTTGACGATCGCACAGAGGGTTCCTTGATCTCCTCAAGAATGCTAGAGCTCTAAGATAAAATTTGAAAATGAGCTTTACAAGCTTTGATTAAATAGATTTGGAAAAATTAGGGTTTATTACATGCATGCCTAAAATTTAGGAAAAGGTGACACTTGGGGGGGAGTTTCTAAAAATGGAGCAAGTACCTCCTTCGAGATACTAAAAATAGATCACTATTTTCTTTGGATGCTTTTTTGAATTTTTTAATTTTTGCATTTCTTGGGGAAACCTTCCATGTATAGTATCGGGACAAATTGCAAAGTTCTGGGGTACTAGTCAACTTTCCAGCTTAGTGCACTGCACAGCTACTGAGCTCAATGAGGGTTGCACAATTTATAGACTTAGTGTTAGCCTTCCTCCCATACATTTTCTAATATCAAGGCTCACTGGCATTCAACACTCTGAAATTCCCATCATAAAGTCTTCTTTTCTTCAAGGATTGTGTAGCTTCTTGGTCGCAAGCCCAGAACTAATGTGAGACGAAGTTAGGAGATCAGCTTGTCACATAGAAGAATTAGCTAACTTAAAAAAAAACAAGTGAAAATGAAAAGATAAGCCTCAATCGAAGCATGAATACCTGGATCAGTGTAATATGAGTTGTTATGGATAGTAAGGAAGGCTCCAAATCGAAGCATATGAAAAATTTTGGAGGGCGTTTGTAGTTGCTACAACAGGAAGCTACATGGCTCTGAATTGTGTTGTGATGAGGCTCAAAGGTCTATTTATAGTAATTTACAATGAGACTCAAAGGTTAGAAACAATAGATCTAAGAAAAACAGTCAGATGCAGTTGTACTCACTTTGGATTTGGAACAACAATGGATGTAGCCCTCGAATAGCTCTGATACCATTAGGAATTTATATAGTAAGTTCCTTAGATAGAACACTAAAGGACACTATTCACAAAAAACCACAAATCAACACATGAGTATTATTCATGTGGTTAAAACCATCAAAGAGGGAAATATTCCAGGGCTAATCCAACACGGCCACATCAGGAAATTTATTAATGTAAAAGAAAGAAAATTTACAGAAGCTTCTCTCATGAACGATCACCTAACAAATGACCCTCCATGCTCTTTAAATAGGGATCATGTACCAATTGGGTGTTAAGCCATGAATCAAATATCGTAATATTGACGAGAGAATGAACTGTTAGGTCAGTTCATGTTTATAACATATAATGACATTAGATTATGACTTACAAAAATTACATACTAAAGAAACACACTTTACCTAACTATACACTAGACCAAGCTATACTTAATTATTTCCTATGTGTCAGAATATCCTAACAACCCCCCTTAAGAACAACTGATGAGCCCCAAAAATGGATAATTATATGGGCTCATTCAACCTCCTAATTTGACTTAATCCACCATTCTCATTATTTTATTGCATGTTTTTTATTATATTTATGCTAATAAAGTGAATTGGGTTAGTCATTATGCCAACAAGTCTAATGTGTGCTTTATGCAGTCTTTTTGGTCAATTTGGAGATAAAATCAAAGGTTTAAATGAGCACTTGTCAGCCAAATTCGTGGAGAGGACTTTTAGGAAGGTGTCCCCTTCATTTATGGGCCCTTACCTTGAATTCTCCACCATCAGCTCAGAGTTCAGGGGCCACCAAATCAATTATCACAAGGGCAACCAAGCAAGTCAAGTAGGACTACTGTTAACTGCAAGTTTTGGGCAACCAAGTCCCTAAAGTTTAGGAGGATTATTGGGGTCCTCAATTTGTATAAATAAGAGGGCTTAAGGCCTCATTTTAGTTAGCCAGTAGTTAGTCACTTTGTAGGCAGAAGTTAGCTAGTTTGTAGTTCGATTTTAGTTAGTAGATTAGCTTTGCATTTTAGCACCTTTTCAAGCTTTCCCTTGTGGGTAGTTTCTGATGTAACTCTTCTTTTCTTTCTCAATAAATATGAATCTAGCTTTGCACCAGCTCTAAATGTCTCTTAGGAGGTTGTAGCTCTTGGGGTTGGGCCCATCTCAAGTGTCCAGTACCTCCTTTGTTTACCTTTATGTGTTTTTGCTGCATTCTTAGAATAAAATCTACTATTTAGATTTAAATTTTTCTTTGTTATTTAGATTACTTTTGATGATTAAAAAGGATTTTTATGTTTATATTGAGTTGATAGGTTATTAATAGGGAAGAGCTTCAGAAAAAGGCCATCAAGCACCTCTGATTTCACCTCTCCCTCAGTGGGATCAGGAGCTGGGATCAAGGTGACCTTGTTGCCACGAAAAACATTGTCGTTGCTTCACCATGCAAGAATTAGTGTTGGATTCTTAGTTGTCGAACATGATATCAGTTCTGATTGCATGCTTAGGTTTATGATTTCTTAGTTGCATAGTTATTTCATCTGATTTCATTGCAAATAAACTTTTGTTCCATTTCTTTGTTGTTATCTAGGTTAGAATAGGCTAACGTAGATAGGTCTTTGATTTTCCAAGTCCTTGTTTGTGTCGTTTGAAAAACAAATTGCAGAGCACTTGTACCACTTCTCTATCCACCCAAACTCCATCAGACCCATCTTCTCCATCCTTTAACTTGTTTTCTTGCCTCACGTTTGCCATTTTCCCCACATAACCCTACCCTTTTGTGCAACATTGCTTTAGCCCTCTTTGAACAAATCCAACCATCTACATCTTCTCTCAACTCCATCCACTAGTCCCTGGACCACCTCAAACCCCTATCCTACCTCCATACCCACTCCTTCATCTTTCTTCATCCATCCATCCTCCAAAATCCCAATTTTTGAACATCCTGTAGAAAATCACAAAACATCTTGTAGAAATTCCAGAACATCCTGTAGAACCCCTGCAGACTTCCTGTAGAAGCTCACGAATGAGGTTTCTTGATAGCCAAACTCTGTGAAACTCTTTGGAAGGGTGTTAGGGACCCCTTAGGCCCTCTCTAAACATTCCCAACCTCTTCCAAGTATTTCCTCTTGCCGATCCACCTCTGCACAATAAAAAACAATGAAAGCACATGCATGATAATGTGACAACTTATTCAAAAATACAAAAAGATGTTTTCTTCAAATAGAAGTAGCTTAGACACATGTATTTTACCTTTTTAGAAGTAATGGCATCTCTTTCAGTAGCTTGCATCCTCTTTTGGCTTCAGTAGGGCTAGCTGGTAAAATTAGGGTTTGCTAGGGTTTATGTTTTCTTCTAGCTTTTCAATTTCTTTCCGCAAGTAGATTAGCTTCCTTCGAGTTAGCTTCCATATATCAGTTAAAAAGCTTCTTCTCAGAGCTCATAGAAGTTGGCTTAAGCCCCTAGTGGACTTGTGCCAACTGACCAAGTGATAGCTGCGACAAGAGCTAGTACTTGTGCATACAGCATCGTCGCTTCCAAGTTTGTTACAAACTACCGGGTTGATAAAATTAAAGAAGAGAGTCCCAGGAGTTGCGGCATTATTTCTCCAATACTGGGGCCCACCATATTTTTGTCGCCATTGCCAGGGAAGCATCAGACTATTTGTGATTGCCTCTTTCTTCTATTTTCTACTACAACCTTCTGGTAAGTAGTTTATTTCATTTCCATTCTGCAATTTCATTTCTGTAAAAGTAGATTAGACATTTCTTGCTTTCATAGATTAGCATTTCAATTCCGCAATTTCAATTCTGCATTTTCGTTTCAGCAAGATAGTTAGTTGCAGTTCAATCTATTTCAATTTTGCAAGTACAAGTAGAAAAAAAAAAAAATCAACCAAAAAATATTTTCTTTCATGCCTTGTAGGAGTAGAGATAAGTTAGAAAAATGATTGCACAACACCCCCACTGCTTCACACAGCCAAACGGCTCTCTTCTTCGATGGCTGTGATTAAGAAGAACCCCTGAGCGGGCATCAAGGCATATTTAAAGAACCTCTAGGGGAGAAGAAGAAGAAAAAATTCCACTAGAGCAAATGGCTACAAGAAAAAATGTTGGGAGCAGTACTTTTTCTTCCAACTCAATCCTTAGAGGTGAATGTGAGAATCTGATGGAAGATTTCAAGAGCGAGATGAGGCAGTTTCTTGCCATGCAACTGGATACCTTGCAGATCCAAAGGAAGCAAGAGGAAGCCAAGAGGGCTTTGGCCATCTTTTGTCCCAGGTGCACTAGAAAGCATCCTAGGAACGAATGTCCATTGTACTCCATAGAAATGTGTTTTGTCTGTGAAGAATATCATCCTACAGATTAGTGCCCTTCCTTGCCTAGAAAGAAAGCTGCATATCAAAGGGCCAAAGAAGTCACTGAACCACTCTATTTCATGAACCAAAGGAGGTCACATGGACCCAGAACTTACCAGGAGGGAATGCAAGGGACATCCAAGACCTATTACGACCCCTATCAAGCCACTTTCATGCCTTCTTGGGGTCCCCCTGCTCATCCTTCCTGGTTCACAGCTCCTCCTTGTTCCTTCACAGATCCATATTATGCTTCTCCAGTTTCTCATTCATTTCACTCTTATGCTCAGCCACAGCCTTAGTGGAATGCACCTCATCAAGAGTGGAGGCCCCAGTACAACTCTCCTCCCGCTCCTTTACCTCCACCACCTGCCCATCCACAACCCCATCCACATCCATCTCAAATATACACCCCCACTTAGCTACCCATACTGCCATTTCCAAACCCGCACATTGGAATAGCTCAACCCAATTGCAAAGATGAGGCAAAACATGTCCAAATGACTCCTCTTGAGCTCAATGATCTTCACCATAGCTCAAGAAGAGTATTGTAAAATAGAGATTATCTTGAAAGCATTGAAGGACCACATCCAGCAAAAGAAGATTCAAAAGAGGAGATCAAAGGACCATGGGCTGCACTTGATGAAGAGAAGACATCAAAATCAGAGATTGAGAGTGCTCCCTCATGGTTACCATCAAATCCTCCATGTATTCAAGAGAAAAATCAACAAAAAGAGGAAGATGTGAAGGTCATGATAGAAGAAGATATGGGGAATGATCCAAATCAGCAAAAGGACCAAGGATATCAGAGCTATATTGAGATATGGTTTCAGACGGTCACTAAGTTGCAACAATACTCTCTTCCTCAGCTATGCTCGATCCCTTCAAAGTCAAATCATTTGGTCTCTGAAGTCCAGATAGCTGTGAAAGCATGCATTTCAAGCCTCCACATTAGTTTGTCTCTAATCTCGATGTGCACATGGATCCATTGGAAGTATTCTTATACTTGAGAACGATTTTGTTTCTTAGGTAGGGTAGAGTAGAAAAAAAGAAAAAAGAAAAAAAAATGGAAAATTGGAAATAAGAGGAAAAATCTAAGGCGAAAGCCTCCTCGGAGGCGCCTTAGATTGGCTCATTAATTGAAAACCTCCATGAGGCGGTCAATGGGTTGGGAAAAAAAGGAAAAAGAGAAAAGAAAAAAGAGAATAAGATCCCTGGGTAAAAAACCTCCCTTGGAGGCGCCCAGGGTAGGCAATTAGGGTGAAAACCTCCATGAGGCACCCTAGTTGTTTTCAACCAAAAAAAAAAGGAAAAAAAAGATAAAAGATAAAAAACAAATCAGGCCTAATCTTTGTAAAATAATTGCAGGTTGCAGGGAATATATTGCAGGAAAAGAGGGGCGCTCAAAACGAGGATAGGAGTCCATACCAAACTCAAGGACACCCCCTCAAGCACCCCCTCCATGGCCATTCACCTCTCCTAGGATTTGGTCACATTCGAGTGGAGATTGGACCTTCTACAAGAAGTTCTGGGCTTTATACAGGAAGCTACAGGCTTTTCTACAGGAAGCTACAAGCGTTTCTACAGGAAGTTATGTATTTCTATAGGAAACATCCTATAGAACCTTCAGGCGAGCCAGATTCGATTTTGGAAGGGAATATAAAGGTTGGGATCTATTGGTTAGGCCTGCAAGCATCCATGTTTCCATCCCTCACCTTTTGTCATCATTTTTTCCTCCTCATTGTACTTCTTTTATGAAGACTGTGTTGTCTACAGAAAGTTCCTGTAGAAATTACAAAACGCTGGAAATGGATTTCAAAAAGGTAGTTTGGAAAACATGCTAGCTTCCTCTAGAGTTTAGAAGTCCTCCTGCAATCTTCAAACTCCTCCTCCATCATCTCCATGCCTGCATGACAGCCCAAGCTCAGTTTTTCTTTCCATGTAAAACCTTGCAGAATGCTTTGAAGAAAAAATACTTAGAAATGAATTTGTTTTTTCCCTAGCTTGAAAAAGGTGCATCCATTTGCAAAACTGTTATGGGGGATTGTATAGGGACAATGGCAACATTCCTGAGCAATTTCATCCAATTCCAGTGCACGGTTTCCAAGAAATCTGCCTCCATCACCGTTAGCCATTTTTACATTTTCTCCATATCCGTGCATCTGTTTCAAAACCTGTTTCATGGGGAGATGCATATGGGTGACAGTAACCTACCCAAGCAGTTTCAACCGATTCTGATGCATGGTTTCTGAGAAATTGATCTCTGTAATATTCAGCCATTTTCCATTTTTCTCGAAATATGTGTATCCATTGATCACAATCTTGCTATGGGAGGTGCATAATGATGACAAGAACATGCTCATAAACTTTCAGATCAATCTGGTCTATCGTTTGGGAGCAATGGCGAAAACAAGTTTATGTCCTATGAAAATTCAACATCGGCAGCTTGAGGTTGCAGAGATGAACATGGAAACGAACTCCTGTAGCTTGGATCCGGCCAGAGGATACCTGCACAAGAAAAATAACCACACATTAGACAACAAAAAGCTTATATCACAAAGAATCCAGGCATGAAGCAATGGAATATGAGCATGCAGCAGCAGAAACGGACCCAGCAGCACGTCGACTTGCAGGTATGTGTCTAAACCAACTCCTTTATTTGCATCAATATTATTTGAAAGTGCATAGCGAATGAAGTGGTAGGATTAAGCTGATAGTTCCTTGTCCAATTCTCTAGCGCTCAGCCATGAATCATGCAGCGTGCGTGTTAGACATCTCATGTGAAATTAAAAAAAAAAAAGAGGTAGTGTTAGTCATTTGAACCCCAGTGCAACTGATTAACAAGAAGAGAACATATAGTTCATCATAGCGCTACAGTCTGCATGTGGCCACATACACTTTGCCACCTCACTCCTTCACCATGAACCATGCCAAAATTAAATGATGCTCGGCTGAAACTCTCACCATTCTTTGTTCAACTGTGGTCACAACTGAAGCATACGTCCAGATCAGTTAACTAGTGGTCCTCTGCAAGATTCCTACCTGATTTCTCGAGATTTCTTCCATTTTTTTTTTTAATTCCCGCCTATCGGGCTCTACAGGAAGCGCAGTTTTGTTCTATAGGAAGTCTTATACAACAAACGCAGAAAACAAGCATGCAGAAAGAAATCTTGGGATTTTCGGCGAATTTCAAGCTCCAAACGAGGTAGGATTGGGGAAAATTCATTGTGCATGATTTGTTGGTGCAAAATGGTGAATTGAACATGACATTAAATTGAAAAATGAGAGTAAAAAGTCTGCCTGTGCATTGAGAACAATGGAAGTCTGCCTGCATGATTCAATGAGTTTACCCATTCTTTTCTTCTGCTTCCAAAATCTCCTCATCAGTTTTAAAAAGAAAAAGAAGAAAATAAAAAATTCCCTTGCAAGGAAGACATGCAACAGTAGAAACCAACCTATGTGTGGAAAAATCCAAATTTACATATCTATCAATGTGTTGAAAAAACCAGTGTCCTTATGCTCTGATCTATAAAAATTTTCTTTTATAAATAGACATACCAATTCGAGATGACAACAGTTTTAACACATCGAAATTACTGCCATTTGATGTTGTAAAGAGCACATGAAAAATTCCTTCTTGCGTTCAAAAAAGACCGAATTCAATTGTCCTCTATTTCGGTGATTGACTATGTTTCTTCCCACTTGAGCATTTTCTCTTTTTTAGGTTAAAACAAAAACTCAACACCATGCCAACTAAAGAAATTAAGAAGAACATTGATGAGGGAGCACAAGACATTCAAGCAGAGGGAAAAATAGAGGAAGAACAAAAGGAAAAAGAGGAATTTGACATGACTGCTGAGCATGAGACAGAAAAGGAGACAACAACAAAAATAGAGAGGGCGAAAAAGGAAAAAGGTTGGGAAGAACCAAGAAAGCCCAAATGAAAGTTGGCACACCCAAGGCAACCACAGAAAATTTAAAACAGAAGGCACCCCCAGCCAAGCAAGCCAAAACAGTGAAATTTTTTTCTACAAGAAGCCAGAAAACCATTCCTACAGGAAGCTAGAAAACAGTTAGCACAAGACTTTCTACAGGAAGTCTAGAAACAGAGGAACAAAAAGGGAAAATCACCTGAGGTTTTAGCCAGGGAGGCAACAACTGTGCTGGCCACCCTAAGCATCTCCAAAGCAGAAAGGGAAGTGAAAGAGGGAGCCTTCCCTGTATATTAAGGCAAGAAGGAGCGCGAGGATAAAGACTGATAGACCCCAACCACCGTCAAAAGAACCAATCACGATTGTAGACACCTCAACTACACAAAAGGAGAGCTCTCCCTCCAAGGCATCAATCACCTATGAACGGGGAAGCCGAAATACATCCACCTGCAGAGAAAGAATGAAAATGATGGACACAAAGGCCTCCCTACAGGATGCTGAGACAATTCTATAGGAAGCTGAGAATTCTCTAGGAAAAGGAGCACAGGCAATGGGAAGAAGCAGAGAGGAAAGCATGGCTTCATGACCGAGAAGAGGACATCACTTCAGAAGCTTGGCATGACAAGGAGTCCACCAGTGCCATCAAAGATGAGGAGATAGATTAGTTGGTTAGAGGATGAGCAACACTTTCAGTAGGGGGTGATGATGAGCCCCAAAAATGGATAATTATATGGGCTCATTCAACCTCCTAATTCAACTTAATCCACCATTCTCATTAGTTTATTGCATGTTTTTTATTATATTTATGCTAATAGAGTGAATTGAGTTAGTCATTATGCCAACAAGTTTAATGTGTGCTTTATGCAGGATTTTTGGTCAATTTGGAGAGAAAATCAAAGCTTTAAATGAGCACTTTGCAACCAAATTCGTGGAGAGGATTTTTAGGAAGGTGTCCCCTTCATTTATGGGCCCTTACCTTAAATTCTCCACCATTAGCTCAGAGTTCAACGCACACCAAATCAATTATCACAAGGGCAGCCAAGCAAATCAAGTAGGACTGATGTTAACCGCAAGTTTTGGGCAGTCGAGTCCCTAAAGTTTAGGAGGATTGTTGGGGTCCTCAATTGGTATAAATAAGAGGGCTTAAGGCCTCATTTTGGTTAGGCAGTAGTTAGTCACTTTGTAGGTAGAATTTAGCTAGTTTGTAGTTCGATTTTAGTCAGTAGATTAGCTTTGCATTTCAGCACCTTTTCAAGCTTTCCCTTGTGGACAGTTTCTAATGTAACTCTTATTTTCTTGCTCAATAAATATGAATCTAGCTTTGCACTAGCTCTAAATTTCTCTTAGGAGGCTGTAGCTCTTGGGGTTGGGCCCATCTCAAGTGCCCAGTACCTCCTTTGTTTACCTTTATGTGTTTTTGCTGCATTCTTACAATAAAATCTGATATTTAGATTTAAATCTTGCTTTGTTATTTAGATTACTTTTGATGATTAAAAAATATTTTTATGTTCAAATTGAGTTGATAGGTTATTAACAGGGAAGAGATTCAGAAAACGGCCATCAAGCACCTCTAATTTCACCTCTCCCTCAGTGGGATCAGGAGCTAGGATCAAGGTGACCTTGCTGCCACCAAAAACATTGTGTTTGCCTCACCATGCAAGTATTAGTGTTGGATTCTTAGTTTTCGAACTTGATATTAGTTTTCATTGCATTCTTAGGTTTATTATTGCTTAGTTGCATAGTTATTTCATCTGATTTCATTGCAAATAAACTTTTGTTCCATTTCTTTGCTGTTATCTAGGTTAGAATAGGCTAACGTAGATAGGTCTTTGATTTCCCAAGTCCTTCTTTGTGTCCTTTGAAAAACAAATTGCAGAGCACCTGTACCACTTCTCTATCCACCCAAAGTCCATCAGACCCATCTTCTCCATCTGTTAACTTGGTTTGTTGCCTCACGTTTTCCATTTTGCCCACATAACCCTTCCTTTTTGTGCAGCATTGCTTCAGCCCTCTTTGAACAGATCCAACCATCTACATCTTCTCTCAACTCCATCCACCAGTCCCTGGACCACCTCAAACCCCTATCCTACCTCCATACCCACTCCTTCATCTTTCTTCATCCATCCATCCTCCAAAATCCCATTTCTGAACATCCTGTAGAAAATCACAGAACATCTTGTAGAATTTCCAGAACATCCTGTAGAACCCCTGTAGACTTCCTATAGAAGCTCACGAACGAGGTTTCTTGATAGCCAAACTCTGTGAAACTCTCTGGAAGGGTGTTAGGGACCCCTTAGGCCCTCTCTAAACCTTCCCGACCTCGTCCAAGCATTTCCTCTCACTGATCCACGTCTGCACCATTAAAAACAGTGAAAGCACATGCATGATAATCTGACAACTTATTCAAAAATACAAAAAGATGTTTTCTTCAAATAGAAGTAGCTTAGACACATGTATTTTACCCTTTTAGAAGTAATGACATCTCTTTTAGTAGCTTGCATCCTCTTTTTCGCATCAGTAGGGCTAGCTGGTAAAATTAGGGTTTGCTAGGGTTTGTGTTTTCTTCCAGCTTTTCAGTTTCTTTCCGCAAGTAGATTAGCTTCCTTCGAGTTAGCCTCCATCCATGAGCTAAAAAGCTTCTTCTCAGAGCTCATAGAAGTTTGCTTAAGCCCCTAGTGGACTTGTGCCAGCTGACCAAGTGACAGCTGCGACAAGAGCTAGTACTTGTGCATACAGCACCGTCGCTTCCAAGTTTGTTATGAACTACCGAGTTGATAAAATTAAAGAAGAGATTCCCAGGAGTTGCAACATTATTGCTACAATACTGGGGCCCACCAACAACTTAGGATAGGATTAAAGGATGTACAAATATGACATAATAGGATAATGAAGGAGGCATTAGAGCCTATCCCCCCTTAGTGACAACTAGCTGAACTCCAACCATAAATCTATGTTTGGTAAACCTCACCTCTGTGAGAGCCTTTGTAAAGATGTCTTCAACTTTATCATTGGTTGAACAATAGTACACTTCAAGAACATGGTCATGAATGAGATTTATGATGAAGTGCATGTGTAGTTCAATGTGTTTGTTGTGTTGATGTTGGTTTGGACATTTGCATAGTTGAATGGCACTTTGATTATCACACCAAAGTGTAGTCAGATGTTGCTGCTGAAAACAAAACTCTAACATGATCTGATGAAGCCACAAGGTTTCCTTCCTAGATTCAATAGTGCCATGATACTCTTCTTCTGCTGAAGAAAGAAAAATGGCACTTTGTTTCTAGAAATACCATGAAATAGGTCTAGAACAAAGAGTAAAGATATAACCTGCAGTAGACTTCCAATCATCAGGGTCACTAGCCTAATCAGAATCAGTGAAACCAACCATTAGAGGAGATGCTTCTACATTGTAATCAATCCCAAACTAAACTGTACCTTGAACATAATGAAGTATTCTTTTAGACACTTTCCAATGACTTTCATGTGGGTTTTTCATAAACCTAGAAACAATACCAACAACAAAGGAAAGGTTAGGACATGTGTAGGTTAGATATAAAATCTTTCCAACAAGCTAATGGTATAAGGTTACATCAACTTCAGAGGAAGTACAAGTTACTAAAATTTTGGCTCCAAACTGAAATGGAGAAGGGGCTAAGTTACAGCCTTCTATGTGAAAGTGGTGTAGAAGATCACAGGCATATCGAGATTGGGAAAGGGAAATACCTTCTTTGGATTGCAAGACTTGAAGGCCAAGAAAATAATGCAAGTGTCTTAAGTTTTTCCTTTCAAACTACTTTTTAAGGTTGGACATCACATGGTTTATAAGGTTTGGATCACTACCAGTAAGGATAAGATCATCAACATAAAGAAAAAGAATGATAAGAGACTTACCCACTTTCTTGGTGTAGACAATATTGTCAATATAACACCTAGAAAAGCTAGTATCTAAAAGAAAAATATCCATTTTGGCATACCAAGCTCGAGAGACTTGCTTGATACCATAAAGGGATTTCTTAAGTTGACATACAGGGTTGGAGTCTGTTTGTATAAATCCAGGAGGTTTTTCCATATAGATTTCTCCATGCAATTCCCCATGTAGGAAGGTAGATTTAACATCCATCTAATGGACTTCCCATTTGAAAGAGTCACCAAGGGAAAGAATAGGGTGGATAGAGTTAATTTTGAAAACGAGGGAGAAGGTTTCAGTGTAGTCAATTTTCCTTTAACTTGTGAAAAAAACTTAGTAACAAGATGAGCTTTATGTTTATCAACTTTTCCATCTGGTCTGAACATGGTTCTATAAACTCATTTGCATCTAACAAGTTTTCATCCCTTCGGAAGACGAAGAAGGTCCCATGTACCATTTTCTAATAATGAAGAATATTCTTCATTCATCACTGCATCTCAATCTAGATGGATTGAAGCTTATGCAAAGGTGTCAGGATCATAATTCGTTCTATCTTGAGCCAATAAAGAAGAGGCTCTATCGAACTGAGAATGTGTACAACATTGATCTGTACGATCACCTGTAAGAGCACCTGCCACATCCTGAGCAGCACGGACCCATTTTGGAAAATGAGGAGCTTAAGGGGGATCCCAAGAAGGTGGGGGAGGATTGTCATCCTCGTTGTCATCATCTGAAGAAAGAATAATTTTAGAAGTAGAAGAGATAGAGAGAGGTGGCACATCCACCAAACTAGGCTCGTAGGCCGATATATTTTCAGTAAATTTTACATCTCTTCCAATCATAACAATTTTGGATTTAGGTTGAAGAATTCTATATCCTTTGACATCTTCATAATATCCAACATAAATACATTTTTCACTCTCACGTTCTAAGGCTTTATGTGTCTCATCTGGAATATGGACCCATGCTTCACTTCCCAAAACACGAAAGTGACTTACGTTTGGTTTAATTGAGCTCCATGCTTCTTCTCGAGTGATATTCTTTAAAACCTTAGTAGGAGTGTGATTTAATATGTAATTTTCACAGTTAATTGCTTCCACCCAAAAATTAAGACTAACTCTTTTAGATTGAAGCATACAATTAGCAATTTCCTTTAAGGTGTGATTCTTCCTTTCAGCTACACCATTTTGTTGTGGAGTATATGGAACAATATGTTGCAATTGAATTCCATGATTAGTGAAAAAGTTGATGATTTTTTTGTTAACATAATCTCCGCCATTATTAGATCTTAGCTTAATAATGTGATGTCAACATTGTTTCTCAACAAAGGCCTTAAAGGCCCAAAACATGTTAAAGACTTAAGTCTTGAGTTTTAAGGAGTATACCCAAGTGCATTATCATTAATGAAAGTTAAGAAATACTTATAGCCAGAGTGAAACAACTGGAAGTTGACCACATAAACCACTATGCACAAGTTGTAAAGCAGATGAGACATGCCAATAGGCATGCTTTTCAAAACTATCTTAATGATGTTTTCTAAGTAGATATCCGGAACAAACACCATCTCTGCAAGATACCATAAGAAGCGCTATCACCATATTTTCTCTACATATATTTTGAAGGGAGCGATAGTTTAAGTAACCAAATAGATCACGCCAAGTTTTGTTGACTTCATGATTATGAGCAACAAATATCGAGGGAAGAGTTGATGACACAAAGTTGTTAAACTTATACAACCTTGTAGAATCATCAGCAATGCTTGTAGCTAAAATCTGTCTAGGATCTCGTAGGTCCTTAATTACAACATCAGGAGGTGAAAATTCAATAGTTACCTGAATGAGTTATCTCATATACAGACAGATGGTTGTAGGATAAGGTAGGAACACATAATACATCATTAAATTGATCATTGTCCAGATGAATAGTTCTAGTCCCTACAATTTTAAGATATCTATCATCACCAACATATACATTTTTGGTGTTACAATCATTTAAAGAAGGAAACATGGCTTTATTTTTGGCCATGTGATAAGATGCTCCGGGATTAATGAGACACTCATGAGAATGAGAAGAGGAAGATACATTTAGTGCATAACCAGACTGGGATGCTTGACAACCACATGTAGAATGTGTTATTCTTGAAGATGAAGTTGAAGTTTAAGAGTGCTCCAAATGGATGTTATGATTCTTCATGGGTGTTTCCAAGGCTTACATCTTATTAAAGCATTTGGATTCGAAGTTTCCATCAAAATTATAAAAGTTGCAATGTCTATCAGTCTCCTTCCCTTTGTTTTTATTTGCCTTATGATTTTGTTGAATTGATTTTTCATTTTGAAACTGAAATTGCTTAGGACCTTGTTTGATTTAGGACCATTCTTTTTAGGATGTTGCTTCTTAGGATTCTTTGAATTTGGTTGTTGTTGGGCTACTAAGGCTTTCTTAGAAGAATTTATAATATTAAGAGGACCATGATGTAAGAATTTTTCTTGTTCTCTTATTAAAAAATCACAAAAAGTGTCAAAAGAGGCAGACTTGCCGTCTTGTCCTTGAGAAATAAATTCTTTTATAGTAGAATGGAAGGTGGAAACAAACATAGATTAGGATGGTCCTAGCCTAGTAACAATGGAATAGATAAGACTATCATCTTCTCTCTTAACATTAACACCATCCAAGAGAATTCTAAGAGTCTTGAAATTGGACAAAAAATCTTCAATGGAAAAAAAATTATTAGGGTCCAACATAAGCAACTCATTTTCAAGTAGATGGGCTCTAATTTCATTTTTAATTCCAAAAACTTTATTGAGATGTTTCATTTCTTCATAGAGGGTATCAATTTATGCGATATGGAATCTAAGGTCTAGCGAACTTATCTTTTATTTAAGTTACATAATTCTAAAGTTATAGAGATAAATAACTATAGCTAGAAATAAACATTGTATACCTCCACATCTTAAAAATTACGTAGCTAGGTCTACCGGAAAGCTCGTCATGTCAAATGAAAGGGGTTCCTCACTGGAAAAGATTCTCCTAACATAATATAGCAGTCCTCTTAGGCCGAAAGCAGTCAAAAACAATATATATAGGAAGCGACAGTCAGATGCAGTTGTACTAGATTCAGATTTGGATCAACAAAAGATGCGACCCTCGAATAGCTTTGATACCATGTATGAATTTACAAGGTAAGTTCCTCAGATACAACACCAAAGGACACCACTCACAAACAAATCATAGATTAATACACCAGTATTCTTGACATGGTTAAAGCCCTCAAGGAGGGAAACAATCCACAGCCTGAACCAACGTGCCCACTTCAGGAAATTTATTAATGTAAAAGAAAGAAAATTTACATAAGCTTCTCTCATGAATGGTAACCTAACAAAAGACCCTCTATGCTCTTTAAATACAGATCATGGACCAAACAGGTATTAAGTCATGGATTAAGTGTGTATAATATGGAGGAGAGAACGAACCCTCATACCACTTCATGTCTAGAACATATGGTGACCGTTAGATTGTAAGTTACAAAAAGTACATACTAAAGAAACACACTTTACCTAACTATACACTAGACCAAGTTATACTTAATTATTTTGTATGTGTTGGAATATCCTAACACTATTTATTGTTGATAAACAATGGAAAAACCCTAAACATCCAAAAACCTAACCCTAGGAGATGAAGTGCCAAAACTATGGTCCTTGTTGCAGTAAATTGGCACATCAATTTCCTCAGGTCATAACTTTGGCATACAAACTTCGTTTGAAGGGAACAATACCTCATTTGAAATATCTATCCAAGGAATATAATTTTTTACTGCAAATGTTAAATAGAGACACATATTTTACTATTTTCCCAAAAAACATCATTTAGGGCCTCGAAACAACGCCCGAAGTTCGGGACCCAAAAAATTGCCAAAAATAGTAAATTGTACTACAATTAAGGAAACTAAAAAACTGAAAGAAACAATGGTGGGGGTTGAAGTGGACTACATGGGTGGTAACCAATATCCACCTAGATCAGTCCTCCCCCTTAGGAAGCAATGGTCCCCATTGCATAGAGTGCCTCCATGAGATGGGGAAATTCTCCTGAGCTTGGTCCTTGGTGAGCCACATGCCTTTGTGGAGTAGTTAGCCTGCTTTGACAACTTGATACAGTTGCATATCTATTAGGGATTTTTCTTGATCTATGTGTCCATGATCACTTTAGTTGTTGAATGTTCCATGCAATCAGGGTTTAAATCTATATGTGAGTTGTTCTACAATGTATGATGTGTTTAGTAATGGTGGAAAGTATAGTCGAAGGCATCCCACATTGATCACTAGGTGCAGGCCAAGGAATGGGGGAATGCTAAGCTCAAAAGTATTATCTCCCACAACCATGGCAATGGTGTAAGGCCCATATCATAGTTTTCTGAGATTCCGACGGGCTATGGTAAAGCGTTATTTATGCAAATGTGACCAAACATTGTCACCCACCTTAGACTTGTGCGGCACTCGATGTTGATCATGTCCCTATGTGTACATGGAATTAGATTTCTCCAAGATGTCATGAACCTACTGGCGGATGTGTTGGATGCATTCAATATATATATGGTTTTTTATTAGTCTCAGAAAATACGTGTGTGACTTTTATCTGTGTAGTCACAAGAGGCATGGCAACATCATTTAAAAACAATGGTTGAAATCCTATACCCACTTGAAAGGGATTGTGACTAGTGTAGCTATGGTGAGATATGTTATAACTGTGTTGCACATAAGGAATATTCTTATCCCAGGTTCATGGATCCTTGGAGTTGTACATGTAGAGTATTTGCACTATCATCCTATTGATGACCTATGTCTGGCCATCAGACTGGGGATGCAATGCGTTGACTTGGTGAGCTTGGTGTCTAGTAGTGTCTAGAGGCTTGACCAAAATGTTCTCAAGAACCTACTATCCTAATCTGTTATAATGGTTTGAAGGATCCAAAAATGTACCCACACTCAGTCAAAGAAGAGTTTGGCAGTGTCCTTTGTTCTGATACTCTTCTTATAGGTCGCCAATATAGCCATCTTAGAAAATTTATCCATGACCAAAAATACACAGTCATTACCATTCTTGGTATAAGGGAGACCATACAATAATCCATGGAGATGGATTCCTAAGGCTGGATGGGAGTAGGTAGAGGAGTGTACATGCCTTTATTCTTGATGGTTGACTTGGCGATTGCACAGGCAATGTAGGATTTAATATATTTCCCAACATCATGTGAGACTTTTCGCCAATAAAAGTACTTTTGCAGTACAACCACAATTTTCTCCACACCAAAGTTTCCTATGACCAACTATAGTGTGCCTCCCAAATCAGCTTGGCACACTCATTTGAAGGAATACAAAGGTGGCCTAGGAAGCATAATAATGAATCCTAGAGGTGGAAATCAAGAACATTCTTCCCATCTACTAGCATCTGGTATGTGGAGGCAAACTTTGGATCATTTTTGTCTATTTGTGGCCATCTAGAGGTCTCGTCGCCACAAGAGTTGAGAAAGATAGTCAATACTACAACTAGCGGGTTGATGAGGTAGTCTACAACATGATTTTTTCTACCCTTTTTGTATTTAATGTTCAATGTAATTGTTGCATAGATGTAGACCACATTTTATGGTGATCATTTTGCAATTTACCTTGTCTCTGTATAAACTAAAGAGGTCGATGATCAATGTGGATGACCTTCATTTTCCCTAGAATTTAGTGCTTCCATTGCCAACAAGCCTACGCGATGGAATACATCTTTTGAACATAGTTGGGATACTTCTAAATTGTGTTATAAAGTATCTCATTATGATAGGCCATTGGATGCTCGTGTTGGGTGAGGAATGCACCAATAGCATAGTCAAACGTGTCTATCTCAATTTCAAATGTTTGTCACAGGTTTTGAAATGTGAGTATTGGTGAAGAAGAGAGCCAACACTTCAACTCAATGAACACCTTCTATGGTGACTCAGACCAGGAAAAAATTTCTTTCACTCCACCCTTGGTAATTTGACTCCAAGGCCAAGTGATACGAGAGAATCCCAACATGAACCTCTAATAAAAATTTGCAAGGCTCAAAAAGGTACGAAGCTCTATTAGAGTGGTCAGGGATGGCCAATCCAAAATGAATTGGATCTTAGTGGGATGCACATGCATTCCTCACTCATCTTTGATGTATCTCGTATATTGGACCTAACTCATGCCAAATGTGCATTTCTCTAAGTTGGAACATAGTTTTTGTTGTTGCAGGGTTTGAAGGACTTGTGGAATGTGTTGCAAGTGTTCTTCCAAACTCTTGTCACAAATGAGGATTTCATCTAGATATACAAACACAAATGAGTTGGTAAAGGGTTGCAAGATGTCATCCATTAGCCTCATAAAAGTAGCAAGGGAATTTGTCAACCCTAAGGTCATAACCAACCATTCAAAGAGGCCTTCCTTGGATTTGAAGGCAGTCTTCCATATATATGTGGCCTTTATTGGAACCTAGTGATAGCCAGACTTCAGATCGTTCTTGTCGAAATACTTGCCCCCCTTAAGTTGGTACAAAAGGTGGTCAATCCATGGGATTAGATACTTATTCCTGGTAGTGATTTTTTTTTGTGCCTGATAATCGATGTGGAGACTCTAGGTCCTTTCTTTATTCTGTACAATTACAATTTGGCTCCTACAACACAAGGAACTTGGTTGGATGTGCCCTTTTTCCAACAACTGCTGGATTTTCTTCTTGAGCTCTTCATTTTCCCGAAGCGATCAGTGAGATATTGGCCCATTGGGTAGAGGTGCTCCTAGAGTCATATGGATCGAATGCTTGACCTGACATTGCAAGGGTACCCCTATGGATAAGGAGAAGATGTCCCTATATTATTCCACGCCCATATCCACTTGCTTCTACTGCATGGAGGAACCATTCCCAAGGGCCATGGATGTGGCCACAATATTCCCCTTACGTTTAGAGAGAATCATAAAGAAAATCAAAATTCCTAGTCCGGGAGATGATCTAATTGCATTGTTTAGTAGAGATCAAAGAGATGGTGGTTGGTGAGGCTACATTTGGTATCTTACATAAATTATTACCCAAAAAAATAACAATAGTGTGAGGCCTTGACTCATATACAACATGATGCTCCCACAAGCATGGTTTGGCTAATAATACATCAAAAAATTCAAGAGGAGAAACATCACACAATAGCTCATCTGTGAAGGTCTTGATATTGTAGGGAAGGCGACACTATTGGATGATGTGGAGATATTTTCCTTGGTGAATCCACCCAATGGTGTATGGCTGTAGGGTTTTTGTGGTTGGTAGGCCCAACCACTTCATGACCTTTGCTGAAATGAGGTTCTTTTGGCTCTCACTTTGAACAATGAATTGCAGCGATAAACCCTTCACCCACATCTGTGAGTGGAAGAGACGCCCCCTACTCTGGATCGTCGGGCTCAATATTTTAGATCTTGGTGGTGGTTATAGTGGAGCTCAACATGACATCAATAATATACTTCCTTTTTCATTCCCCTTCTCCATTTCTGATTCATAGTCGAAACATCCATTTGATTCTGAAGCCTTCCACTTGACCACCATTGATTTCTTGGCTCGACACTCGTGTCGTGAGTGGGGCTCTTATGGAACTCACACCACTTTCCGGTGTCCTTATTTGTCTTCGTGGTGTTGTTATTTTATTGCGTCTTTGATGGGTTGTACTAGGTCATCCTGCCTTGGATTTTTTTCCTTTGTTCTATAGTTTGGGGGCACCATCCCCTACTTCAGATTCACAGATCCAAAGTCTTACTTCTTCTGTTTAAACTTCTACTCAATCTTGGCAATGTATTGGTAGGCAGTGCCAAGCGAGGATATTTCTAGGAACTCCATGTCATCTTGGATGTATTTGTATAGACAACCATAATAATTGAGTACCAAAGGCCACTAAGAATCCTTGACACCTAACTTCATGCGAAGGGTATGCAAAATATTTATGAACTCTGGCACGTCTTAGTCACTTCCTTACTGTAGTGTGCTCCACTTTATGTACTTATCTTCATAGCTCCTGAAAGGGTAATACTGCTTGTTGATGGCATCTTGGAAAGAGTTCCATGTGAGTGCAATTGAAAATAGTGAGGATTCCCTCTCATCCTTCTTCTCACAGTAGGTTCCTATTAGTCCTTGACATGGGAGGTGGCTTTGAGGAGTGCAAAAGTAATTTTTTCCATATTGGAAAAATAATGAACCAAAAAATACACTTCCAACATATTTAACCATCTATCTATGGCGTCTACATCAATCTTGCCTTCACATATGGGAATACTAATGTTGAATTGCATCTTGAAGGGAATGGTGCCTCTAGAGTGGCTTTCAAATGAAGATGTGTCACCTGTGGGAATTCGTAGAAGGATCCGGGAAAAGTTGCCATCATCATGTTCCTTTGTCACTCGAGGGCTTCTTCGACCAATATTTTAAAGGGATATCCCACTTCCTCATATTTCTTTTCTTTTGCCATGGGAGGCCATCAAGGTTTGAGAGGTTGGCATTGGTGTCCAGACATGAAAAATTTACTAACATCTTTTCCTTCATTAATGTATCAATCTGGGTGCATATTGTTTTCAAGGCAACATGGAAGGTATATGCAAAGGAAAGGTTATAATTTGTTATCAACCAAGGGTTCGTGATTAAAAAATCAAAGCATTATTGAAACAAAAATAGAAATTTAACTGTAGAACTTAAAAAGGTATTCACAGTGATCTAAAGAATCTGCAACAACAATCAAGAAATAAACACATCAACACACAATACACACATAACAAGGAAACACACAACACCTAATCAGAAGAGTGGGCCCAACTCTCTAACTAGGGCTACATTACCCATAGTGAATGATAGATCAACAAAAAGGTTTTTATTTTATTAATCTAAACAATGTTGTTAAAATACAATGCAGGGTCTAACTAACCACTGATATAGGAATAACCCGTCTTTTGTACAGTACAAAGGGGAATAACATCTCTCTCCAAAACCTGGCAACTATATGCCCCAAAGATACACATCAGTCTCATCACATCATTAGCACCAAAAGAGCAAGAATAGGAATGATCCAAAAACGGGTTCAGAATAGCTGCAAATTAGTTATGTTGTTTCATCGTGGTCAATCAGTTGTTGTGAATCGTGAAACTGTTGCGATATGTCGTGCAGCCAAACACCTGTGCTCCATAATCTGTGGTCATAACATGTTTTAGTGGTTCACATAGGTAAAACCCTCATGGCTCTACTTCATTAATTAAATATCCCAAGAGACGATAAAGGGGAATTACCTCATAGTTTTACACAGTAAATACATGCAAATGAATACAAAAAGGATGAAAAGAGGAGTGGAAATGCAGGGAAAATATAGGCCAATTCGGTGCGCAACATCTCCCCCCACTTAGCCTTCTACATACCCTTATGCAGATCACCATCTCCACAGGTCTGGGTTGGATAGGCTATGTACTTCATGAATCCGGGTGAGATTGTATTCCTCGACCATTTCTATTCCTCGAACCTTAAACCCCTCTGAGGGAAGAACTTCCTTCCACCAATCATCTGGTACATTATATGTTAGGGTGTAGTGCTCTGCTAGCAACCAAAGGATAGGGTACTGAAATTGAGTTCCCATCCATTGGACCCCACATGTTTGGATGCATGCCACATATCTTGGTACCCTGTTGAGTGCTCGTGCAAAATTTGGTGCTCCAAATGGTTCTCTGTTCTAGACAAATGTGGGTGACATCATCCACCTTTCCTTAAAACTATCCAAGGCCTTTGCTTGAAATGTGACCAGCTATTTGACACAGAGATCGATACACCACTTTTGTGTCCTCAACATCCATTCCTTATTTACCATAATTTCTAAAAATGTAGTGTGAGTATTGTACATAGTCAATGATCTCTTTGGTTCTCCACTTACCATAACAGGCTTTGTGGCCTGATTTGACTCGAATGTGTTATAAGCCTTCTTCCAGCTTATCTGATTAAAATTTTAAGAGGTGAGGTCCCTTAAATGAATCTCCCCCACATATGGCACTAGATTAAATTCTCTCTCAACACGCAAGAGATACCCATGCATATAATGCTCACACATCAAATGCTGAGTTGGCACATCATGGGCTCTCAATATCCGGAGGAACTATACACCGTCCTCAATCTTGTGACTAATTTCTTTCTATATGCTTTCCAAACAGAAGAAAATAAAGAGTTCATGCAAAAATAAAGAGTAACTGGAAAAGGGAGGGTGACATGCCATCACTTCCTGTGTTAAATGAAGCATCTGCTCTTTATCGATTTTCAACTCTACCACTTGCCTTTCCAGGTGCTCCATATTAAGTTAATTCTTTGCATTCCTCAATCACATTATATCCATGCACTCCATACATTCAAACATAGTTGTGGATGCTCGTTCTTGGGCTTTCTTCGCTTCATTCTTATATCGCGTCGCGGTGGATTTCCAGGTTTGTACTTTAGCCGTCAAATAAAACTCACAACCTTCAAGCAGATATTATATCGGGTCCATTTAAGTGAAAATAGAGGTTGTTTCCACTCAATCTACCTGGGTCCCTGCTTCGCCCTTCGTGGTTTTCGGATTCTTAGCCTACTGCTTGTATTTCTTCACCTGTTTCTTCAACTGGTGCATCATTTTTCTTAGCCTCTTAACCTTGGTTTTGAGCCACATTGTTTCGTTGAATTGCAGTTGATATTTTTGCTTCATATACAACCTTTGTTCTTGACACAATTCTACCCATTCTTGTTTGACCACCACCTCATCTAGTACTGGAGTCAGTTCAACAGGTGGTGGATTACTCGTGGGAGTATCTGTAGGGTTAATCGATGGGGCTTCCTTGCTTGGTCTCTCTTCTTGGGTGCAACTGTTTCCTTAATGTCTCCTACCTCATCCTACTGTGAAGCTATCTCAATAGGTAGCCAAACTTTCCCTTCCAGGTTCCCTCATTTTAAAAACATCTACTTCTTCCTCTATTCTGTGTTCTTGGGAAAGGCCTTTGGGAGGTCTGTGGCCAACAAACCTATGGAAACTTGTTCTTTATTCGACCCATCACAGTTCAAAATTAGCGAAATAGCCCCATCCTCCTCTGTGTATCAGGTCGAGCGAGACACCCTTGCCCCTTTTGGAATGGAGAAATTAGCGAAACAGCCACATCCTCCTCTGTGTATCAGGTCGAGCAAGACACCCTTGCCCCTTTTGGAATGGAGAAGTAAGAGAAAAATTGAAAGAATTTTCCTACCTGATCTATCTCAGCCTCAGTATTGACCTCAGGCTCTTTCTCTCTGTCTGCAATGTCTCTGCTTTGGTTAAAACCCCTACCTGTGTAGTCCCCTATTATGAGGTTGACGTTGGTTCTTGCAGAATAGCATCAATCAGCATCTAATTCCTCTGTAGTCTCCAGGGTTGGATAGGTTGATGGTGGTTCTTGTGTAACACCACCTTTCATATCGAGTAATTCTTGAGCAAACGATGTTGGCACTATTTCTTCCAGCACAATATTGATACAAATGGATTCTTGTATCATCACATCAATTCCATCCATTATACCCATAGCCTCTTCTTCTGTTGGCCCCACGGTTCTTTCATCTTTGGGCCCCTCTCGTCCTGGTTAATCTTCCTCCATTGGTTCTACAGTCGAGGGTGGTTCTTGTGCGACACCCCTAGCCAAAATATTAATGAATTCCTCCAACTTATCCGGATGTGGTCCCTCTTTGCTTCTTACAATGTTGTTGATTTTCTCCACTGGCTCCATGGTCAAGGCTGGTTCTTGAGAGACAACCTCGATCATGGTGCTAGTGGGCCTTTCTATATTGGCCCCTCGCTGCAACACTTCTTCTTCCATCAGTTCCATGGCCAAGGCTGGTTCTTGTGGAGCAGCCTCAACTATCCTCTCTGGTTCATGCTCCTAATTTTGTTTCAGCCCCTTAGGTTCCATCTCCATTTCCTCCAGTTCCTCTTGATCTATGTATTAATTGTCTGCTCCAATTCCTTCCTCCATCCCTTCCAGCTCTTCTTCTCTAGCAGTTGTAGTAGCTGCTATCTCTTCCTCTATAGAATCCCGAAATGTTTCCCATGGGATTTGAAGTTGTCCGATTGCATGCATGACTAACAGCCTGAGCAGACCATGGTTGGTAATGACTATCGCCACTTGTTGCGAACGCCGAGAAAAGTGTGCCATCAGTTGGAGACTCTTTAACAGGAACAAAGGCATATTCAATGAGAAGGCTTCCACCTGTGGGAACCAAAGGTGGGTGAGCCGATTTTCTGAAATGATATTTGAACATGGTTGTATACCTCCCCTCATAGGTTATGTATCTCATTACAAAACCTTTTACCTCACCCCATGGGTGTGGTAATGAATTCTAGTCATACCCTTGGCCTTTCTGAACAACATTTTCTCCAGCTTGCAAGAATGCTTTGGGGAACTACGGGAGGGAAATTCTTCGTGAAAACCATTTCATCCCCAACTGGGGTATCCCAATGACCTTTGTAATGGTTTCTTCTATAACATGTATTTCTATCCCCCTAACCCGAGGGCTTCCTTCCTCTAAATTGAGTGTAAATTCAATCACAATCGCCTCTTTAAACCCTTGCAATCTATCGAAATAGATGTTCCACCGTGCATTTTCAAAAACCTACCATACTTCCTGATTGTTTCAAACCATTTTCATGCCATCTAGCTCATGGCACACAACCAACCCACCCATCACTGCAGGATCTAGATCAACAAGATGGATATAGTCAGCTGGCAGGGGGAGAGTAATAGCAACCCAACTAACGATGGCAATAGTGTTAGCATGGTGGCACAGGGTAAAAGAATGGTAATAATGGCTGGTACACCTTGAAAAACACAGCAAATAATAGTAGGGTATGGAAGTACAGGTGAATGATTATGGTGATTGAATACAACATACTGGGGAAATGACCGGTAAAGTTCTTGGCACATGATTTCAAATTCCAATGCGTAGGAATCATGATTACAATTCACACAATTTTTGGTTTCCGTTCGCATTGGATTTGGTAATGATGAGATATAATTATTATTTTAGGTAACCGTCATTTATTTATGACAGGACCCCCCAACTTAAATGTGGTCGTTCGCGGCACATACTAGTCTCTTCTTTGGAATATTTTAATTAAATCCGTAAGAGTCAATGAAGGCATACCTAGTGAGCTACTTGGTAGTGGACTAACAGTAAAAGTAATCAGTAGAGTAATGGTAATGGTGGGGTAAGAGTGGACGGAGTAACAACTCCAGTAGAGTAACATCATGAAAGAGTAATAGTAGTGGCAGACTAACAACAACTACAG
The DNA here is from genome assembly GCA_000404065.3 of Pinus taeda. NCBI lineage: Eukaryota > Viridiplantae > Streptophyta > Pinopsida > Pinales > Pinaceae > Pinus > Pinus taeda. Next base: position 79,189 of record APFE030830877.1, read on the forward strand.
AGTAAGAGCCCTGATGGAGTTACAACAATAGTGGAGTAACAGCACCGATGGAGTAACAACAATGATGGAGTAACAACACTGGTGGAGTAACAGCAACGGCGGAGTAACAACAACTATGGAGTAATAGCACCAATGGAGTAACAACAATCGGTGGAGTAACAACACTGGCAAAGTAACAACAATGTCAGAGTAACAACATTGATGGAATAACAATAGTGGACTAATAGCACCGACGGAGTAACAACGACAGTGAAGTAATAACATCGGTGGAGTAACAACAACGACGGAGTAACAACATTGATGGAGTAATAGAAACGACAGAGTAACAACACCAGCAGAGTAACAACAATGGCGAAGTAACAACACCGATGGAGTAACAACAACGGTGGAGTAACAGCAACGACTATTACTTGAAATTTTTTTCAGTTTCTCCTTGTCATAATTCGGTTCTTATTCCTACAAAAAGATAAACAGGTAAGTAGTAACACACACACACACACACACACAACACAGATATATATATATAATATATATAATATAATAATATATATATATATAATATATAAATATAATATATAATATATATATATACATATGATGATATGTGATGATGGTAACGTCCACTGAGACAAATTGGTCTATCGACCTAACAATTTCTTATTTTACTTGTTTGGCTCATCGTCTTTCTTGGCGAGATTGGTGTTGTAGCTTTCTTTCTTTTCTCTACGGTCTTCCAACTTCCTTTGTCTTGCATCTCCTTCATCTCTTCTGGTTCTTGTTCTAGTTCTTGGGACATTGGTGTCGTAGCTTCGCGATCTATAGTCGGAGAAGTTTGGTTTAGGAGATCTGCTTTGTAGTTAAATGAAGATTTATTTTCTGCTGTATTCAGATCCTCATAACTGTTGATTTGTTGGGGCGAGCTTTCTCCTTGCTTGCTTTGAGAGTTGTTTCCTTCTTCCTTGATTTCTTGTGGCTCAAAGTTTTCTCTAGAATATTCTTCTTTGATGACAGTGTAGTGTTCTTTTTGTGCTCCTTCCCACCATGTAGATCTGTGGTGGTTTTTTCTAGCAAAATTTTTCTCAGAGGCTTTTGGGCAATTTTTGGCTAGATGCCCCGTCTCAAAGCACGATCGACATCTAAAGAGGACACTTTCATAATCAAGCTTCTGGTTCCACACATAGTCTTTATTTGTTAGGTTTATTTCAGCTGGGAATCCGGTGCTGAAATCCATTTCCACACAGATGCGTGCATAGGTGGTTCTGGCATATTCCTCTGTTTCTGGGCACCTGCAGTAAAATTTCCCAATTGCATTTCCGATGGCTTTTAGCGAGGAGAGATTCCAGAGATGCAAGGGTAGGCTTGGCAATCTCACCCAAACTGGTGCCGAGGTTATCACTGCTGTAGAGGGATCGAATGATGGGTTCCATGGCTTCATGAATAGGCCTGATTTTTCCCAAAACCAAGGGCCGGATTCTAGAATACATTGTCTGCTTTCAGGATTTTCAAAATCTACTATAAAGAAACCTCTAGCACAGGGGTAGATATTAATTACATCAGAAATGATAGGCTTCCATACCTCCGAGATCCAATTGTGGAGTGCTATCAGCCGCGGCCAAAAACCATTGAACCGACAAATTAGGGCACTTTCAGAGAACTTCAAAGCTTCATCGAGTGAGTCCTGGACCACTTGGATAGTGGGAGCTGGGGCTTCACTCACGATATGGGCAGGAAATTGCCCTCCAGAGGCGGATGAGCCACTAGTTATTTTTGCGAAGCTCATAGCCATATTTTAAGCAAACTAGATCGAAAGCCTTTTGACCAGCTACGTCACGTTCCGCTGCCTCCAAAAGATTGCAAACATCCACAAGATCTGCGAGATCTGAACCAGAAGAGATCTGCGATATAGATCCGAACCAGAAGAGATCTGCGAGACCTGCAAGACCTGGATATATAAAAAGACCCCAAACAAAAGCCCGAATTTGAATTTGGAGGTTGAATGGATAGCGAGATCTGAGTCAGAAAACTGTGAGATCTCTCCGCTTGCAGATCGCGGCGGCTAAGCACGAGGATACGATCGCAGATTGGGTAGTTAAACACCACGGTGTGAATGATCAAAGAACCAGGAAGATAACCAAGCGGAAGATAAACCCTTCAAGACTGTTTTAATGTGCTGCAGCGAACAATTTGCCAGTTTCAAAGAGAAAGACGCCCAGATCGGCGAAGAACTGCAGAGATCGGCGAAGAACTGTAGAGATACATAAAATATTGGCGAAGAACTGTAGAGATCGGCGAAGAAGACAGAGGGAGTATTCTCTTTACCAACAACCATCAAACAAGATGTATCAGAAAGATGTTTGATGAAGGCATATTTAGAAGTTGGATGGTGGTATAACTTCAGATAGTGTCTGTTCACTAGGAAGGAAGTACGATTTTCATCTATTGTAACCAATCTAATTGTTCCATTGTCAAATACAGTGTCCACTTCATAGGTTCCCATCCAACGAGTGCGAATCTTTCCTTTAAAATATTTGAGCTGAGAGTCATCTAAAAATGCATAGTCTCTTATATGAAACACATTATTCTTGATAAATTTATCGTGCCATTTCATTCTCTGCTGTTGGATAGCAGTGGTTCATCACGAATCTCATTTAACCCATTGAGTTGTTATAGTCGATGTTTCTGAGCCTCTGATAAGTCTAATCCCACTTCCAAAGTTGTTCTAAGCATACTAATCTCGAATTCTACCAGAAACAAGGGGTATTTCCCATAGACTACCCAAATGGTGAAAACTTGGTTGTATTCCACCATGTTATCCTATATGCCCAAAGAGCTTCTAGAACTTTTTGTGACCAATCTCGGCGATTACTTGCTACCATTTTTGTCAAGATATTTTCCAATACTTTGTTTGTGATTTCTACCTGTCCATTCGCTTGGGGATGGTAAGGAGTTGTAACTCTTTGTTTACCCCCATATTTATGCATAAGCCTCTCTATATTGTGGGATGTGAATTGTGCTTCTCCATCTAAAACAATTTCTCTCAGGGTACCATATCGGGCCAAAATCTTTTCAAAAAGGAAATCTGCCACCACTTGTTTTGTTGCTTTCGCAATCGCTCTGGCTTCCACCCACTTGGTCACATAAGCAGTATAGACTAAGATGTGAACCTTCTAGTGGGAAGGTGGGTTAACGGGTCCAAAAAAAATGATGGCCCACTTCTCAAAAGGTTCAAGGACTATCTAGCATTGTAATGGCATTTCATCCAATTTCCCAGGTTGTCCTATTCATTAACAGTTGTCATATCTTCAGACATAATCTCTAGCATCATGAAAGATAGAAGGCCAGTAGTATCCCATTTGCAGCACCTTGTGGTCTGTTCTTTTATCTCCAAAATGTCCTCCACAAGGTCCACCATGGGTGACCTTCAATATCTCATAGATATCATCCTCTGATACACAGCGCTGAATCTGTTGATCAACCCATGTATGAAAGAGGTATCCTACCATCCATGAATATTGGGTACTATGATGAATAATTTAATGTTGGTCCTTATATGATAAATGACAAGGTACCTTCCCTGTAGCAATATAGTTAGTAATATCTGCATACCATAGAGTGTTAGTGGAAATAGCAAAGATATTCATCTGGAAAGCTATCTTCGATAAGTGTACCTTCGACATTATTTGTTAATCTAGACAGAAAATCAGCAACCACATTGTCCTTCCCTAGTTTATCTACTATGGTAATATCAAATTCTTGAAGTACAAAAATCCATCTTGTAATACGACCAAGAGTAACGAGTTTATTCAACAGATACCTGATGGCTACATCATCCATGTGTACAAAGGTGGGTTAACCAACGATATAGTGCTAGAACTTGTTGATGACATAGATGACAACAAGGAATTCCTTTTCAGTCACTATGTAGTTTAACTCAGCAGGAGCCAAGTTCTTACTAATATAGTAAACTGCATATGGTACCTTATCCACTTGCTGCGCCAAAACTACCCCAACTGTTTTCTAGGAAGCATCAGCATGAATATTGAATGGTAATGCCCAATCTAGTCCTCTAAGGATCGGAGCACTATAGACCAGTTCCTTGATATTCACAAAGGCTACATCACAATCATCTGTCCACACAAAGTCTGCATCTTTTCTCAGTAATTGAAAAAGCAAATGTGTTGTTTTAGCAAAATCTTCTATAAAGCACCTATAACAACCAGCACAACCAATAAAGCTACGTACCTGAGTGGGTGTTCTATGTATAGGAAAATGTTTTATTACCTTTATCTTGGCTGGGTCCATCCAGATTCCTACAGCCAAAAGCAAGTGTCCCAGGACTATTCCATCATTCATCGTCATATGGAATTTCTTCGTACTTAAAGAGACATGGGCCTTCCTGCATCTTTCAAGAACTTTTTCCAGCTTCCCCAATGCTTCTTCGAATGAATCTCCATATGCTGTGAAATTGTCCATATAAATCTCAACACTGTCATCCATTAGATCTGAGAAAATCCCTAAAATTTCCCTATAGAATGTTGCAGGTGCATTACTGAGACCAAATGGGAGGATTCTCTATGTGAATGTTCCATAAGGGCATGTAAATGTGGTCTTATCCTAATCTTCAGGAGCTATCTAGATCTGGTTGTACCCACTAAATTTGTCCATGAAGGAGAAAAACTTCTTCCCAGCTAATGTATCCAAGACTTGGTCAATGAATGGTAACGAAAAATTGTCTTTTTGAGTTGCCTTATTTAATTCTTTGTAGTCCACACATATTCGCCATTTACCATTTTTCTTAGGGACCAGTACTAATGGAGAAACCACTTGGTTGTCTGAAATTGGGTAGATAAATTCCACTTCCAGCAGCTTTTGGAGTTCTTCGTTAATAATGTCTTTTAGAGTAGGGTTCATTCTTTTTTGGGGTTTCCTCACAGGACAACAGTCCTCCTTAATGTATATGTGATGGGTGCATAGATTAGCAGGAATTCCCTTCATATTTGAGTAGTCCAAATCGAAGGCTTCATTATTTTTCCGAAGAACATCCAAGAGTTGTTTCTTTTGGGACTCTGACAGATATGGATTGATATTCAAGACTTTTCTTGGTTCTATTTCCATGGAAATACTATCATGGGGCAGAGTTTCTTGGTTCTATTTCGACAAAAATACAGTCATGGGGCAGAGTTGTAGGAAGCTCATCAAATCCATCTATTGTTTAAATACTTTCCTGAGTTTCACAGATCAAGACAGACTCTAGAATTTGCTGATTCAAATCTGAAACAGAACAAGGATCACTAATAAAGGTAGTAATTGTGTCATATTCCATTTCAGTTTTCAACTAAAGGGCCTATCCAATAGTAAGAGCTGCTCTTAACTCCTCATTTTTTGATTCAGACTCTTTCCTGTATAAAGGTTTCTTTCGGCCTCTTGATTTTGTTGATGGGTTACGTTTTGCAGGAGGATATAACAATATACTCTTAGTGTTTTTCCCAGTAAAAATGATCATCCATCTAGACCAACACCCAATATAAGCATTTGCAGTTTCCAGCCATGATCTTCCAAGAATCACAGGATGGCCTCCAGCTAGAGATTGTGTTTGGGGTACTAGAAGGTCCACAGGGTAGTGCCATGAATCCACTAGAATCGTGATATTTTCTAACTTCCCTACTAGTTTCACTGTAGATCGATCTACCAGTTCTAATACTGTAGGTGTGTGCTTCAAGTTACGAAGACCTAATGCATGCATAGTTTCAGCAGTGATGACATTTATTGTAGCACCCAAATCTACCAGTACATTTGGAGTTTCTACCATATTAATTTGCATGGTTAAAATTGGATTCCCGGGATCCCCATACTTTATAGGCATGGACCTCCCCATCATGAAATCTGATAACTTCCCCATTACATGAATGGTGAGCGCATCTCTTGATTTCATTTTAGGCTTATTAGCACAATATTCACTAAGAGTTTTTGCATATATAGGTACGTCCCTCATAGCTTGCGACATGGGAATCTCGACAAATAAATTTTGTAACTCCCCTAACATGTCAAACTCCAATTGAGGGGTTGGTTTACTCAAAGCCAACCTTTCTAGATAGGGCAGTTCAGCTTGGTGTTTTTGAGTAACTGGCAGTTGAGGAGGTGTATGATGTTTTTTGACTCGGTCTGGTTCCTCTTAACCCATTTCTGGTTCCTTTTCCTCATTATCAATCTGTTCAATGATAACTAGTGAGGGTTGAGCATCTACTATCCACCCAGATCATAAATTCATCTCATAGAATTCTGCAGTAGAGATGTTGTATGAAGGTAGGTTGAGGGTGTCAGCTTTCTGAGCCCCTTTTTGGTTAGGATTCAGATTGGGTTGGATGGGAAGTTGGGGAGGAATAGGTTGATTACCAGGAGGCACATTAGAGGGAAACTAATGTTTCTATTGTAGAATTGACTGGGGAAACTGAACATGAGGAGAAGGTCCCCGCTAGATCCGAGCCCATGAGGAACTTGAACTAGCTTGAGGAGCCCACTACTGCCAAGGTGGAAACTAGTATTGGGGCTACATGGGCAGATAAGGCATGGACTGAGGACCCATATAAAAATTGTTAAAACATTGTGATGGATCCATAAACATACCTTGATTTCCTATTGATGGTCATGGTTTCCATGGATTTTTAGGTCCCATAAAGTACAACTACTCCATCTCTTTGCATGTCCCTTGAAATCCTTCTTTTAGTCCTGGCAAGGATGGGCATGAGCTTGTCACATGATTCAACTCACATATTGTACACTCCTCTACAGAGTTTAAGGGACATTCCCTGTTTGGGTGTTTCTTTCTGGATGTTGGGCAAAATACAACCATAGTTATTTCCAATTCTAGATGTTTCTATTTTACCTGCAGCATGTTTATTTATTCAAACCAGGTATTCAGGATATCAATCCTTAGGCAGTCCAACAGATTCCCAATTTCTACTTTTGTAACACCTCCACCAAATACTTTTGTTGGTCGAATCCATTTTTTCTTCCTTGCAACACCCCTTGAGCACTAGATGCACAAGTCATGGATGGTGTCAAAGTTATACTTTGATATATATCCCTTTCTCACTATATTTAATAATCCAAATAGTCTTCTTGAAAGGCCCAGAGAAGGATAATTTTCAAACTATCCTTATCCAGGTCAGAGTGACCTGATCTCCGTAATGTGTATTTAAATCATTCCACATAGTCTTCCACATTTTCATCCACTTTCTATGCAAATTTTAATAGGTCTTCTTTAATATCCCATGATTTACAATAATCTCGGTACTTCTCCAAGAAAGCAGTTTTCATCTCCTCCCGTGTGGTAATAGACCTTTTGCCAAGACCCATAAACCATTGCAGGGCTGTCCATTTTAGCGAGCAAGGAAGATTTTCAATTTCTAATCATCCATTATGTAATCATACCCTCAACACATAATGTCAAATTCAAACAAAAATATGTTAGGGTCTTTTGAAGTAAGCCCGTGGAAACTGGGTAAAGTTGTTAAAGGAATGGGCTTTGTTGGTGCGCACTCCCTAAATCCCCAATTGGAAAGTCAATAGTAAAGGTTGTAGGTGTCATGAATATCATCCAATACTCACTGGGAATTTCAGTAGGCTCCGCTGGAACGGCTCTTTCACCAGGGGTTTGAGTTACCTTAACAACGCGTCCTCTATCCTTTGGTGATAGAAGTGTCTCTACAATTCCTTCCTCCCTATCATAGTGGATTGACCCCTTAGATCTCCTCTCTGCAACTTCTTCTTCCCTACTGGGATGGACCATTCCCTTGGATGCTTAACTTGCAACATCTTCTTCTTCTGTTATGAGCAACGGTATCCCTTTATTAAGCATATTGTTGCTTGTCTCTCCAGCTGCTGGAAGGACCTGTTGTATTGAATCAGTAAGGGGTGTTGTTGTATTTCTGATACAGAAATATCCCGTCTTTTATATAGTACAAAGGGGAATAACATCTCTCCCAAAAGCCTGGAAACTATATGCCCCAAAGATACACATACATTTTGTCACAGCACTAGCATTGAAAGAGCAAGAACATGAATGATCCAAAAATGGGTTGAGAATAGCTGCAAATCAGTTATGTTATTTCGTCGTGGTCGATCAACTACTGTGAATCGTAAAACTGCTGCTATGTGTCATGCAGTCAACACCTCCGCTACATAATCTATAGTCATAGCATTTTTTAGTTGTTCACATAGGTAAAACCCTCATGACTCTACTTCATTAATTAAATATCCTAAGAGATGATAAAGGGGAATTACCTCATAGTTTTACACAGTAAAGAAATGTGAATGAATACAAAAGGGATGAAAAGAGGAGTGGAAATGCAGGGAAGAGATAGGTCAATTTGGTGCCCAACAACTATTCTTCCAAAGGTTCAACCAATTCGAGCCCTAACTCCTTATACCTTGACCTTGTTGGGAACATTCAAATAAAAACCCAGAAAGAGTCGACCACTTTGATACAACTAATCTAGAATTATACAGGAATGCAACATAATACAAATATAAACATAAACAAAAAAAATTAGTAGAAATAAACATCGTTTCATTAATATCAAAGAACTAAAATATGCTACATACATAATGGAAATAAACTAGCCCGAGCAATGGTAGCTTATCTGTAAGAAGAGATGTAGCAGCTACAGTGCTCAAAATTGTGTTACAATGAGGATTGAAGGACTTTTTATTGCTAAGAAGCAATTGGAAAACCCTAAACATCCAAAAACCTATCCCTAGGACATGAAGCACTAAAACTATAGGCCCCATTGGGGTAAATTGGTACATCAACATCCCATGGTTGTAACTTTGGCATACAATCTTTGTTTGACGCGCATGATACCTTGTTAAAAATATATATCCAAGGACTCTAAATTTTGAAAGAAAAAATTAGCCAAAGACTCATGTTTTACCATTTTCTAAAAAAATCATTTTTTAGGGCCTCAAAACAGATCCAGAAGTTCATGACCCCAAAAACTACCAAAAATAGTAAATTGTGCTACAATTAAGGAAACTAAAAAGCTAAAAGAAACAATGGTTGGGGTCAAAGTGGAATAGGAAAGTGGCCACCAATATCCACCTGGATCAAGAAATCTAAAAACATAAGAATATTATTGAAGGGAATCTACAATATGTTGGGAAAATCAAACAAATTATTGAGTTGGGTCACTGCTCTTTTAAATCTTGTATTTTTAAGTATATATGGTGTCAAGCATTTGAGAGGAAATAAACACATGACACACATAGTGAATTTTTTCTATGGATTTGTCAAGGTTCCTGCGAAAGGATAATGAGCCTTATGTTCTACTAATTCATTGTGAGTAGGTATTTATTTAACTCAAATAAGAAGTAGTAGTGATCATTAATTTACTAGTTCATAGTTTATTATGAATATATTATGTGCTTGTGTGTGTGTATTAAACAATAAAATGGTTATAAAATATGTCTAATATATGTATGTCATTCATGTGCATGAATTTTTCTATGAAGATATTTTGGACCTGAAATGGATATTTGTCATAAATTGTCATCCAAAATTAAGTCATGTATTTGATGATGCATCAGTGGATACTAAGAAAGAAAATGATGGTGAACAAAATGAGAGAGAAGAATTAGACAACATCGAAGAAATTAAAATTCATGATGATTTTGAATATGGTTATGTTTAGGCATAAGAAGACAACAATCAAGGGTTAGATGATGTTATAAAAGACAACAATATGAATGGTATAGAAAATGATGATTCAAATAGATCTAGTAACAATATATATGGTTTGAAGTAAAACTTGAATGATGATGAAGATGATGCAGATCAAGATGAGGATGATAATAATATTAAATAATTGAAAGAACATATCGACATTAACAATGATACAATGGATGATATTGTTGTAGAAAATAATGTTAATGAGAAATGATTCTAAACTTTCATAATTGTTTGCAACCCATGTTTAAAAAATTATGATTTTTGTGGCCCAAACACTGAAATGATTTAGCAGTATTCCTGTCGATACTAATTACCTATTGAAACATCCTTAAAGTGTTAAATATTTGGTTGTTGGCAAAAAAAGTTAGGATTACTTGGGTAAGAGTTATCATGGTTAGTGATCATTTATTGGTTGATAATTCTTTTGAGGTGTTGTCAACATATTGGTTTGACTTAGATTAAACTAGTGTGAAGAGCATATTGAATAAAAATAATTAAATATACAATTCAAAACAAACATAATTACATATATTGTATACGTAAAACAATGTAAATACAAACCATTAGGTTACGTGTATGCAAAGTTTTTTGATTAATTTATATTATAAAACAAATTGAAATATTTTACTAAGCCTAGGAAAAAAAAATTTCTATGGAAAAAAATAAAAACATTTAATTATATTAATGTTATTTATGATTAGTCAAAGGAACTTAGATTATTTGGTATGGTTCATGATTTATGTCCCAAGTAGCATGCATTCAAGTCTCTGGAGACATGTTGGCCCATGTGCACTTTATGCAATAGTTCTGCTAATGGTGGAATAGTGGTAGTCATTTCTATGAAGTTACCAATTATGCCTAATGGAATCTACTCATTGTTAAAAAAAAATGTTCTTTATGAGTAAAAATATACTCTCCAAGTTGAATCATTCAATTTGGTCTTGTAATGAGGGTGAGGGGTGAATTTATGTCAAGCAGACTTGTGAAAACCCCTAGTTGATTTCCTATTTAAATAATAACCAAGTTCACAGGAAATGTATTCCAAGATGAATGTTGGGAAAAGACATAGTGAGAAGGATCATTGCTGATTATAAGATACCTATGGAAATTGGCAAAGGTATTGGAAAAGGTAAAGTGGCATTAATTGCCATTTATTTATGAAAATAATGGAAAATTGGAGAAAAGGATAGTGAAAGGTCACATAATTGAATGTGAGGAAAATTGAAGGAAAATAGAGCAAAATTAAGAAAATAGAGGCTTCAATGATAAAAAAGCTTCTAAGGATTAGTTCAGTTTTGGATCTCACTCTCTATTCTCTCTCTGTCTCATAATCGTGCACAATTAGAGAAATCTTGGACATTGTTGGAGCATACCTAGAGCACTTTAGTTTTCATTGGATATGGAGAAATAAGGCAAAGGATAAGAAAGAAAATGTAAGGGGACAACAAAATCAACAACAACAGTGGGATTTATTTGTAGGTATGGAGTTGAATGTATGCTTTCCCTTTTAGTTTTGGCATGCATGGTATATACATGTGGCTATTTGGTTATGATATGTGATTGGGATGGAGGATTTCCTAGATAAATAGTGGTTTTCCTAGCCTTTCCATTTCCTGGATAGTCATAGTGTTGTGGGTTTTCCATTTGCAGATTTTGATTGGTGCTCAGGTTCCTTATTGTTGTGGGTTGAGTTACTAGTTGTTGGATTTGTTGGATGGAAAATATTCTCTAAAGCCCTAGAATGACTTGGGTTGAGTTACTAGTCCTAGAGCCTTGGATTGAAAATTTCTCTAGAGCCCTTGGAGGTTGTGGGTTGAGTTATTAGTTCTTGGAGTAACAGTTGGGACAAACACTCTAGAGTCCTAGAAATCTTGGGTAGAGACTAATCACGGTGGTGTTAGTGATGTACGACCATGAAGTGGAATCACTAGTTGAGGGTTTACTTGGTTTTTCCACTTGAATCCCTGGTTTGGTGTTGTTTGGTTTATTCCATGAGATCCCACATTAACGCTTAGAATATTGCGCGAGGGTGATTGGACGAAAGAGAGATTTCGTTCAGACCAATCTATGGTTGGGTGGAATGTGGAAGTTCCTGACTTCGTTTGATTTTTCATATGTTAATAAGAGCTCGTTTCCTCTTGTATTTCCATGAATAATTATTTTTATTATTATTTAGATCTGATGGTTGTTCGATCATTGTGTATACATTTTTCATTTCCAGGTTATATGTTGGTTATATGATGTATATTGGATATGTTTCTTGATGTGTTCTTATTTTTTAATGAATGGTTAATGAATGCATGAGCTAATAGATGTTATTACATCTATTATAAGAGGCCATTAGAGCTTCTTGACATTTGGCAAATAAGTATCATACTTTTATGTTTAAATATGCATGCACGACCTATAGATTACATGTCCTCAATATGCTTGAAAATTTTCCTGTCATGTTTAGGCCTCTTTAGGTCAAGTCATTGATCAAGTTTTGTATGAATAGCTTGGTCTTGTTGTCATTATTTATTCTCGAAAGTTTCACTGAGTTCTGAGCAGTGATCTGGAGGTTGACCTCAAATTTAGGCTCTGAATTTGGGGCTGCATTTTATGAACTAGACATTTTAGGTTACATCTACATGCATGCAGGCTTGTGCATGCGGTTGGAGGCTTCCAACTACGTAGATGGCTTCTTGTGGCATTGAATAAGGACCTGGGTAAGAGAAAAGGGTGTCCAACTCAGGTTTTTGCCACTTGGGATGTTTATTTAGCATCTAAGTGACCTATAGCCCCCATAGGATGTGTTCAGTTGTCCATTTGTCTTTCATAGTTAGCTCCACTTCCTTAATGGGATCTAGGATCTCAATTCATGTCATAGTAACTCTCCCTCTCATGTCCACCCTGACAGGGTAGTGAAACTGGGTAGATGTGGGAAGGGTGGTTACAAGGCCAAAATCGTCTTGGCTCACCAAAATGCACACACATGATTCATTTCCTTGAATATATGGTTGATTTAATTTAGACATTATTTATTTACTAAGTAAGTAAAGACATTATGTATTTTTGTTGATATTTTGGATTGTTAAAGCTGAAGTAGATAATTTGTTGAGACTTGAAGCCCTTAGTTTTGTAATATTTTGTCAGTGTTTTAAGGATATCTTTCTTGGTGAGACAAGAATATGTGGATTATATTCTTGGTTATGTTGATGTATACAATATTATTATGCAACTATTTTGTTTTGATGTTGCTATATTTTTATCTCATGTAAGATTTATGAATTTTTCTTATTAATAGAAAAAACCATGTTGGAGAAGAATTGAGAGACATTTCCAAGAACTACACATATCTGTCAGATTAATTGCGGAAAATTCCAATTCCCCCCAGCTTAAGGTAGGCTTATTTTACCATTTTAGTAAAAAATTATCCATCCAGCTCGAACAACCTCCATATTTCCTTTTGAGGCACCCTATGGTAAATTTTTCCATATGATGCATTAAGTGTATTGTAAATTTGTTCTACTATGCAAAGAAGACATATTTTGTATTTTAAACAGACATTTAGTACATTTTATAACACCTATTTCTCAGTTCAGTAAGCTATCAACTTATAATAGTCCATTACATTGTGAAAAAATAAAAGAGTGACTAGATCTCAGTGAGAGCACAATGAGATAAAAACTCCATGAAGGAGACATAAAAGTAAGTCCTAAAAAAAGACTAGCAATTTATTCAAAAATGCATGTTAATGGAAAATATAATGATATATAATGCACTCTAATAGAAAATAATGATATTATATCTATGTGTGCATGAGTGTATTACATGTTTAAATGTGTCTACATAGATACCACACCTAAAAATTGTTATTCTTAAACTCAAGGATCCTTGGGAGGATTCTGCAATCCCTCCTCTTCAGAAGAAGAGTGTCTCTTTCCATCTAAGGACAACTGTGATTGTTCGAATGCTACAATAGTCACATCCTTTGATCCTTGTTGAAGTTGTTGAATTTCATAATATTCTCTAACATCGAATTTTTCTTGTCTTAGCCTGTTCAATAAATCCACATTCTTCTTATATTTCCGCTGGTTCTCAATTACATTTTGTTCAATATTTTCTTTTGTAGATTTCAGTGGATATCTACATTTAGCCAATTAACTAGTGAGTTGTTGTACTTTATCCTCAAGCTCTTTTTCCCTTGATTTTTGTTAAGTGTTGTTGATTTCTTGATTTCTTGATTGTTATTATTTTTCCCTTTCTAATTTTTTTTGCAAATTAGAAACTTAGGATTTGAATTTTTTTATCTCCATGTAACATCCCAAGTATTGTAATTTTCAGCTGCTCATGAGATCTTTGTGTAGATCCATAATTATTTTATCTCCCTAAACTACCATATTCTTCAATGATTGAACAATTGGTGGTGAGATATAAAAAGCACATACATATTTGATGGTCGAGACAATGGTCTCTAAAACCTTCACTCGTGATTTTAGCTTTGAATTCTCCGAGTCCATTGAAGACATTTGCCTAACTCCTTTATCTTGACTTGTATCTTTACCCTTACCCTTACCTTTATACCGATTCTCTATACCACCTTATAGAAAATGTTGATATTTTTACATTTCATGTTTTTTAATCTCCTCTTTTGCCTAGGAAATTTCAAGGTATTTCTCTTTGAGCTTATTAGCTTTACTGTGACAAGTTTTCTCTAACTTAGTCACTATTTTCTTGTATTATTCAACCTGTGATTCAAGCTTATGTTGACCCTGGCCTTTAGATTTATTTACAATTTCAACCAATAAATATTCAATAATTTTGTATTTTTGATTCAATAACTTGACTAATTTAGCCTTAGACATATCTAAAGTTTCCAATGGAGGTATATTGAGAAGCTTTGGTCTTCTTCTCAACTCATCTTCAAGTTCACTATTTTTTTCATCATATATAACCTAATTCTTTTTTAAATTTGAATATATTTCATCTATCTCCCTCATACCTTCATCGATCATATTGGATACATAATTATGCAGTTCATCAATAATTTTATCATTCATCCTAATAGGGATTTCACGGATTTTTAATTTCCTACACAATTATTTATTCCAACGCTATAATATTCTTCATGCATTCAACAATGTTCTTCTCCTTTAGTTCATACTTTTCCTTCTATTTGTATATAGAGGAAGAATCCTCCATTTCAACTTGTTTATAATGGATCATTCTATCATATATTGAGAAAATAGATCTATTATCAAAATTGTATGTTCAAATGTGCACATTTAAAATTGGAGATGTAGATGTTCAACCACTGATAAAAGGGAAATTCTACTAAGGTTCTAACTATTTAGAAGGAATTATGTATATTATAGAAAAGCAAAATTACATGTTTCCTTTATAATGGTCCATACCTTCCTTCTCATCATCTTCATCCACACACACATGTAAGTCTGCTAGAACACTATCAACTATATGTTTAGCATGGAAAATTGTATCAGCAAAATTTTCCACACCTTCAACACATGTTTGCTCAAGTTCTTCCTCTATGGTTTTCTTTCATTTCCATTTCTTAATGTAATATTTAAGAGGCCTTGTTTCAACACCATGTCAATACAAATCAAAAATGTTTTTGTTGTGTTCCCTGGATACTGAAGTTAACCTTGTTAATTTTACTCTCTTGTAGGGTATAAGGAAATTTTTTATCCAACGGGTGAAGGACATCTACAGTTGTGCCTTCAAACCAATGAATAACTAGCCTTATGAAGTCACCAAAAATATGAAGCTTGTGACAATTCATAATTGGCTTAAGGAAAACTTGAATCAAGGATGTGCATAGTCCTTGGGGAACATCTTGCACTTTTAATCTATTCCTTAGAACAAATACTTATTTCCCACATATTTTGTTAGTAATTTCAATATTTTATACCTCAGGGGTTTTCTTGGAGTTAAATATTTCTCCCCCTCTACATGGACTTTTGTTGTTCTTGCAACCAAGTAAAGGTTTAGCTTAATCCCCTAACCAAATATTTTTAATTCCATGGCTTTATCATCATAATTTTCTATGGCTACATCTATCTCATCATTTTGGAAATCAAACTATATATATATATAATTATAAATTTGTACTCCTCTCAAGGTATGTAGCATACCTAGTGGACAATTGTTTATATCTCTTCATGTATCAGCACACTCTTTCAATTTTTTTAATGTGAAATTCACCTGGGAACCCCGTGTGTCAATTGTTTGCGAAGAAGAGGATGTTTTTGTTTCAATTGATAGCATTGTTATTTGGGGTCAAGGAATCCATGTTGAATGCACATTGAATGTAATAATGCATGATACATATATCATGGGGAATGCACGCTAAATGCAAGAGTGTACATTGAACAAACCATGATGAATGCATGCAGAATGCAAAAATGCACGTTGAATAAACAATGAGGAATGCATGGGAAAATGTGTTTTTTTTAACTTATCGCTTTAGTTTTCTATAAATCACTTTTGAAAAGAAAATAAAATTTTATTAAGTGAATAAAATTTTTTATAAGGTCCTTTAAGTTTTCTCCTTCACTCCTATATTTTCTTAGACACAAAATAAAAAATTCAAATTTGTAATTAGATGTAAGATACAATTTATTAAAAATAACACTTTTAAAAATAGGGTTTTAAGATTTGGGTGGCATATAAGATGGCCATCACTTCTTTCTGATTGCTAGAATTGACCAAATTTCTATCATGCAACTAGTTATTCATAAATGATAGTAAATCTCCTTTTTGCATTAAAATGGCACCCAAACTTTTTTATATGAAATGTCCTAACTATGTCTCTTGACCTAATATTAAAATTATAACCCTAAAATTATGTACAATATGGAAAAACCCTAAAATAGAGCCTACAAACCATAGGTGCTATCTCATTATCTATACCTTGACAACATTTAGCCCTAATTAATACTTAAATTATAAGGTCATACATCCTTACTTAAAGGGTTATAAAAAATAAACTGCATGTTTCAAGTATTAAAATTCAAGTTTTATTTTTTTTAATCCATCACTTTGTTACCAAACATTCCTGGTACGCATTTATTTGAGGCATAGAAACCCTGCCATTTACCCTTTGAAATCCATCCAATTTGGAGTAATTTTGAACAACACAAACATATATGTGAAAAATTATAATTATTTAATCGTATTAATGTTACCTGTGACTAAATCAATACTCTCCATGCTGAATTATTCAATTTGATATTGAAACAAAGGTTGGGCATGCAATTTTGTGAAGCAAGCCAAAATTTCCTTACTTCACTAAAACGCATGCTCAAGCTTCATTTATTGGCCAATTTGATAGATTCAAATTGTTGATTATTTATCTAAATATTTAACACACTTTTGCATTGTTATATCTTTACTTACACTTCATTTCCAAACAAGAAGAATTATTTATCTCCATTCTTCTTACCTATTTATCTTAAAACTTTAACTAGGTGACTCGAGCTAATGATAAACTTAAAACCATAAGAAATATGTACAATATTGAAAAACCCTAAAATATACCCTTCAAACCCTAGATGATATCTCTTTATCTACCCTGGAGCAACATTTAAATCTAGTTACTCCTAAAATAAGGTCATCTATCCTTGCTTATTGCATTTCAACTGAGAAACTACCAGTTTGAACTATTAAAACACATGTTTGATTTTTCTTAGTCCATCACCTTGTTCTCAAACATTCCTAGTGTGCATTTATTTGAGGCACATAAGCTCTACCTTTTACCCTTTGAAATCAATGCCATTTGGAGTATTCTTGAAGAACTTAAATATATATGTGAAAAGTTAAAAATATTTAATTGTATTAATTTCACTTATGAATAAAAAGAATACTCTCGAAGTTTAATCATTCAGTTTTTCCTTGAAATGAAGGTTGGGTGTGCATTTTTGTGAAGCAAGAAAAAATTTCATTTCTTCACTAAAATGCATGCCCAAGCTTTATTTATTGGACAATACAATTGATTCAAATTATATATTGTTTATTTAACGGTTTTTAACACTTTTGAGAGAGAAGAGACTGGCAAAAAATAACAATAATCAAGGAAGAAAAGATATGAAGCACTTATCTTTTGATCTAAGGATTGTAGGGAATTTTTCAACTCCCTTTTGATCTTTGCCTTCTTGCAGAAATCATTGAAGTCCATCTGCAAACGCATCAGGCTAGAAATGCTCATCCTTGTCCTCATCATCAACTACTAATGCATGTAGCTTTCCTTTCCTTCCTTGCATGAATTGTATGAGAAAATTCCTTGGTGGATCAATCAAAGAATGTTACAATATTCTAAGTTTTGCTTTAACTTTCCTTATGTGAAACTTGTGTATAAGTGGGAAACATACTTATGTAGGATATTTGTCATACATGATGCCAGGTTATATCCTAATATTAGGAATTATCCAATTATGTCCCATTTCAAATTTCCTTACCAAGATTGTAAATGGTTTTCCCTTTGAGTGCATATTTGTTCCCACTGTGATCATTGGTAGATATGATCAATTTCTATTCTTTTGGACTTGGATTCTAGTGTATAATTTTTTTTTTATGAAAATGACTATGCTATGTTGCATAAAGTGGTTTTATATTTAGGTTTTAATGATCATTATCGCATAGTCAACTAAGTATAGGTCTTGGTCTGCACCTATTTGAGGCACACAAACCTTGACATTTACGTTACGAAATCAATCCAATTCAAAATATTCATGCAAAACAAAAAATTACGTGTGAAAAATTAATGCTAATTATGAGTAAAAAAAGTATTCTCAAAGTTGAATCATTCAATGTTTCCTTGAAATGAAGGTTGGTTATTCATTTTTGTGAAATGGGCCAAAATTTCCTTGCTTCACTAAAATGCACACCCAAATTTCATTTTTTTGCCAATCTAATTGATTCAAATTATATACTGTTTATTTAAATATTTTACACACTTCTGAAATATTATATGTTGACTTTGATCCTTAAATAATTTTTCTTCAAATTTCATACAAAATTCCAAGTTTTGCTTCAACTTTCATTATGTGAATATTGTGTATAGGTTTTTCTTCAACCTGATCTTGGGCAGAAAAAATGTCCTTTCAATTTAGAGAAATAGTTCGAACTCTTCACATTATTTGTCACTCCGAGTAGGTTTTGTTATTGCAAGGCTATTATGCAAAATGTATGTGACAGAAAATGATTGCTAGTGTTATTGAATCTCAAACTCAATAGTTGTAATCACACTCTTAGAAAATCAACAATTTGTTTTTTACACTCTCAAACATTGCTCACACTCTCAAGAAATAAAGACATAATGCAAAATAAAACCACTCTACCAGACTGTCACTATTATTCAGAAAAGATGAACACCCTTGGAAACTATTCTCTCAAAAAATGTTGAAACATACATTCAAATGAAATGAACAAACCATCAAATTGTAACAAAAATTAAATAACTTTCACATTAACAAAGGGAATGATCTAGGACTATGATGTTACATAATACACTGGTTAGAAATTTGCAATCATTAAAACATGAGCATGACCAATCAAAGAAGTAACACTACAAAACACACAACCTAGTCAACAAAAATGTATGGCATAACCAATTATTGAGATTTCATTAATCAAACATACAAGATTACAATGTTGGTGCTCTCCCCCTCTCACACTGTTTATATATTTTTATGTCTTTCTTGCATAGGAATAGAGTACAATATTTATAATTTTAGATTGCAATGATAAGGTCATCATGAGAATCTCTCAATTCTTATGTGAAATAATTTGAGAATACACAGTAAAAATTTAATAAAAAATTCCAAGGTTAGGAAAAGGTTGTACCAACATTTCCAATTAAAATCTTTATCAATATAAAATATTAAATGTTTCAATTTTGTTGTCCATAAACTTATCCTTGGAAAAATGAACTATATTTTTACCATATTATTTCCAAATTGATGTTCATCACTAATTAAAGGTGATCAAACTCTACAAAAAGGATATTCATTTGTAATAGCAATGCTCAAGGATTTCTTTTCTATTCCTTGATTGGTGCATCAACAGGAGATTAATCCCAGAAATTTTCATCTCATTTGGAGCAAAACTAGGTGACCTAAAGCGAAAATTTTTCTAAAAAATGCCCTCTCTATCACTTTTTAGATACACAGGAAGCAGTCTTGTGAGAATCCACTTTTGGGGGGCAAATCACCTCCAAATCAGAAAATTCAAAATGTTTCAGAAACTAGATAGATTGAGATTTCCAATAGGCTATTGTGGGCCAGATTTGGTGGATCGGAATGCCTCCAAAAGCATGCTTGAAGCGGCACTGCACATTGGGCTGATGGCACTACACATTGGGCAGTTTTTGTCAATTTTGTTTAAAACTCAAAATTTCTCCCAGTTTGACTACCAGTTGACTTTTTCTCTTCTCCTTGTAAATTTTTTATGGTAAATGATGTAATATGATGTAAATTTGATGAAAAATGACTTGAGGGGTTAGATACATCAATGAAAAGTTGTTTAAAACTGAATGTATCAATTTCCTTGGTTTTAGAGGCAAGCTATTCCATTGCATATTTTCTTGTTCCTAGTTTAGATGTAACTATTGGATTCGACCCCTAATGGATAGCTTAGATGGTTTTGATGCCTATGTTATGTACTTTCTTAGTCATTTGTAAAGGTTAGACTCCTTTGGAAGTAGTGCACTCATTGTATAATCGTATCAACAGTTTGGCAAGGAATAAAACCAGGTTTCACAGCTATTTTTGTGGGATTCTTGTGATAATGAGTTTATGTATTGTTTCTTCTTTTATAATGAGTTATTCTTATGTGCTATATGTCTCCAAATCTCTCTTTTTCTTCTAAACTAAATGAATCAAGATAAATAGACAAAATACACTAATAACAATGCTTTGTCTTGGGAATGCATTTTGTTTCTTTTTTTTTTTTCAACAGTTTGAAGAGGACTCATGGTTTCTTCATGCCCTCCTCAGCTCGTCAACATTCTTAAATCATTCATCTTATCCAATTACTAGTACATAAACACTTATCTATCTCGCCCCATAGAACATGTCTGTATCCTCGATTTAATTTCCCGGACCCAACCTACCTCCTCCATTGGATCCAGCAACAAGATTTTCAAAATCAACCCAAAAACCATAAAGCTACTATACCTAGCCTAAAATCCAATTTAGAATCATTCATCTCAACTGAGATTGACAGGGAGAAAGCACTCTCCTGACCTGGTAGGGCTATCTACCAGGTTAAATGTGGTTTGTGGTTATCCTTGGATTTCCTTCCTTTAGCCTGAGGTCAATCTAGGCTCTAACACCTCCCATGGCTATTTCAAATTTTGTTACTTCTCAAAACTAATCAGAGATTGTTACAAGATAGAACTTGGTCAATACAAACACTTGGGTAGAGAATATAAGTGGAATGAAATTTGGCAATGGCTAGGGAATAATTAATATTACCATTTCCATGAATTCATCGTTTCAACCATGAATGAAAACTACCACAAATGATTTCCAAATAGTCGCATTGATTTTCACCAATGACGGAAAGAGTAAGGGAGACATTGGGTAATTAGTAATTGAGTATATGTGTATTGTGTGTCCTCTAGAAGGTAATTACTGAATTTGGCTTACCGTACACTACTTCCCCCATATTAATTACAAAATACATCCTAGACATGTGTAATAGAAAAATGTGTATCCAATTCCATAATGAGGAGAAACGTATGATGTCACTGATAAATCTAAATAGGAGGCTACAAAGGAAGCTAAAATGGATGCTAAAAACAATTCCATAACCAAGAGCTAAAAAGGAAATTACATAGGCAGATATATATGGAGCTACATCTAGAGCTAAAGATGAGGTTAAATTGGGTGGTATAGCCGATCCTAAATATTTCTGACATTAATGATGACTGTCTATGATCAGCATAAAAAATGCCAAAATTAGCGCCATCCCAATAAATAGCACCAATTTTTTCAAAAAGGTATGGAAAAATACACTAAAATAGTCAATCAAAGGAAAATGGGAGCTGAAGAGGAAGCTAATCATATGGATTTGTTGTAGCGTTGGGGTGGAAAGAATGGCCTCAAGTACTATGGGGACTTCCCACCCATAGTCACCTAGGTAAGAGCCCTCAATCACTGGCCACTGCGATCACCACCTTACAACCAAATGATCATCAAAACACATGTAATAATAATACTATGCATAGGCAAGGTATCTATGTAAAAACTCTCTCTATGGATTACTCAAAAGTGAACCATATCCCTCAAAATACCTTGTTCAAAAGATCATGAAAAATGTTTGGTTAGATAGCCCTCTCAAATAACTTTTAAATGGTATACAAAACTTAGTTTAACTGTAGGAATTTACAGGGTAAGTTCCTCAGACAGAACACCAAAAGGACACCACTCACAAATAGATCACAGATCAATACACCAGTACTTTGACGTGGTTAAAACCCTCAAAGAGGGAAACAGTCCACGGCCTGTGCCAACGTGGCCACTACAGGAAATTTATTAATAAAAGAATGAAAATTTACATAAGCTTCTCTCATGCACGGTTAACCTACAAATGACCCTCCATGCGCTTTAAATAGAATTCATGGACCAATCGGGTGTCAAGCCACGGATCAAGTGTCGGTAATCCTGAGGAGAGAATGAACCGTCGGATCACTACATATCGTGACCTCGGATTGTAAGTTACAAATGTACATAGTAAAGAAACACACTTGACCTAACTCTATACTAGACCAAGTTATACTTAAATATTCCTATGTGTCGGAATATCCTAAATCCCCCCTTAAGAACAACTTGGGATAGGATTGAAGGATTTACAAATATGACACAATAGGAGAAGGAAGGAGGCACTAGAGCCTATCCCCCCTTAGTGAAAACTTCCTGAACTCCAACCATAAATCGAAGGTTAGTAAACTTCGCCTCCGTGAGAGCCTTTGTAAAGATGTCTGCAACTTGATCATCTGTTGAACATATTGCACTTCAAGAACATGGTCATGAATGAGCTTTCTGATGAAGTGCATGTGAAGTTCAATGTGTTTGCTGCGCTGATGCTGAACTGGATCTTTGCAAAGCTGAATGGCACTTTGATTATCACACCAAAGTGTAGTCGGATGCTGCTGCTGAAAACCAAACTCCGATAGGATCTGACGAAGCCACAAGGCTTCATTACTAGCCTCTACTGCACCACGATACTCTGCTTCTGCTGAAGAAAGAGAAATGGCAGCTTGTTTCTTGCAAGCCCATGTAATAGGTCCTGAACCAAGAGTGAACACATAACCAGCAGTAGACTTCCGATCATCAGGGTCACTAGCCTAATTAGAATCAGTGAAACCAACCAATAGAGGAGATGCTTCAGCACTATAATGAATGCCAAACTGAACTGTACCTCGAACATACCAAAGTATTCCTTTAGCTGCTTTCCAATGAATTTCACGAGGGGTTTTCACAAACCGAGCAACAAGGCCAACAACAAAGGAAATATCAGGACGAGTATGGGTTAAACACAAAAGTTTTCTGACAAGTTGATGGTATAAGGTAGCATCAATTTCAGGGGAAGTACAATTGACTGAAAGTTTGACTCCGGACAGAAAGGGAGAAGGAGCTGGCTTACAATCTTCCATGTGAAAAAAGCGTAGAAGATCACAGGCATACTTGGATTGGGAGAGGAAAATACCTTCCTTGGATTGCAAAACTTGAAGACCGAGAAAATAGTGTAAGTGTCCTAAGTCTGTCATTTCAAATTTCTTTTTAAGGCTGGACTTCACATGGTTTATAAGGTTTGGAT